>MAVT02001418.1:0-12452 GCA_001702395.2 Diaporthe helianthi | reverse complement strand
CCTGCTGACGCGTATTCTTCTCAAATTGTAGGCCGAGGAAATATCTCCTTCTCCAAAGGACATTGCCGACGAGGAGCCCGAATCTAGTCTCGCTGCAGACTCCAGTCTTGCGGCCGACGATTCTGTTCATAACGCGAAGCCTTTCGACTTCGTCGTCGACAAGGTCGCCGACTACCTGAAAGCTCCCACGAATGTCGTTATTCAAGCCAGCAAAGACCACTCAAATTCTCGCCTCACCGGCGAGGACGGCATCAACGCTTACGCGAAGATTGTCGGGCTTGGATGGACATTCTATGTCAAGAAGACCACCATCAACATAGGCCGCTCCTCTGACCCCCCGCAGCCCGTCGACCCAGACAATGACGAGGAATTCATTCACGTGGATCTGGGCCCGAGTAAAATGATTTCCCGCCGTCATGCGAGTATTTTCTTCAACGGGGGCTCCGGTCGGTGGGTTCTACACGTCAAGGGCAGGAACGGCGTCAGGATCAACGGCGTTCCCCTTCCTGTCGATGGCGACCAGGCATTGAGTAGTGGCGATGTTCTTGAAATCGCAACAATAGAGATGATGATGGTTTTGCCGGAACAAGAGCCCCTCAAAATATCCGAGCAATACCTCGAGCGCGCAGGTATGTCCGAAAGGGATCTTCCCACCAAGACAGACGAGGCCCGTGTAAACCCGCCAAGTTCCACCACAGGCAGGCCCAGCTCTTCGCAAAGCATCTACCAAGCCCGGCAGGGACGAGGACAACAAGTTATTGCGCCGGCTCCTCCTGACTACAAGCGCCCAGGAACGCCGCCGTCCTCTGTACGGAGCAGGACCCAGACGTTGGCCAAGCCTTCACCGTTCATCAAGGGAACTACTGCCGGGAGCATGATTCTGAGTACCAACGACATGGACCTAAGTCTCGAGGAAAACAAGGGCATCAAGCCTCAATATAGCTACGCTCAGATGATCACACAGGCGATAATGAGCACCCGGGATGAGAAGCTCAACCTGAACGGCATCTATACGTACATCATGTCGAACTATGCCTACTATCGGCATCAGCAGCCCTCAGGCTGGCAGGTTAGTGCGACCAGGGCGTGACGGAACAAGTGCTAATATCATCCAGAACTCGATCCGTCATAACCTTTCACTGAATAAGGCATTTGAGAAGGTTGCCAGGTCTACCGACGAGCCTGGAAAAGGGATGAAATGGCAGATCACGGCCGAGTGCCGTGATGAAATGGTGAAGAATGCCTGGAAGGGCGGTCGCGGTGGCCATCGTGGCTCTTCAAACCCATCCTCGCCCAGTGGGCTGAACTACATCACCCAGGGTCCTCGAGATATGGCCGCCAAGGAGCCAAGTCCCCTTCGCAAGCGCAAGGTCTCACCCTCTGGATCACCACAACCTCGGTCGGCTTTGCGAATCTCGCATACGACGCCCGAGCGCAACACTCGCCGTCTCCAATCCGATGACACTGCGGATATCGTAGACGGCGGCCCTCTCCCAAGACACCGACAGTCAAGTGCTGGAGCTTCGACTGCACTGAATGAGACTGCCCCTCGTTCACCTCTCCTAACGTCTTCGTATCTTCCAGAGGACGGTTCATCTCTGGTCACACCAGCCCCGCTTAAGATTCACCCCAGGCTTGCGCCTCCGAGCACCGCTCAGCGCCCGAGCCAGCACATGCCCATGAGCTCGCCCGCTCCCTTCTGGAAGTTTGCTGAGTATGGCAGCACCCCGATCAAGCCCTTGGCAGACATCAGCCCCTCCAAGAACCCAGGACCAATCCCCCAGAGTAGCAGCCCACCACGCATTGCCAAGTCTCCGACTGGTAGTCCCATCCAAAATGGTCGCTCCGCAACTCACGAACCAATCAAAACTGATGAACCCGAGGATGAGGAGGAGGGCATTGATTTGACCAAGTAAGTCCGGTCACAGACCTCGCTCCAGGTAGAAATCTGCTAACAAGCCGCTCAGAGGATTTCAGAGCATTAGCTCTTACCACGAGTCCCTGAACGCTTCCATGTCAAAGAGTTCGTTTGAATCCACAAACGGGAGCAAGGCTTAGATAACTTCGCACGCCAATCATCATTAGTGCCTGGTCGAGGTCCTCTAGTTTGAAGCTTCTCGCAGCAAATGATATCCATTCGACAGATAACTCTCTGCACACGATGTGCTCCCATGCAGGAACGGGGCCCAACAGGGTTAGCCCAAATCAGCCCAGGTGCGCGCCATGCCATGCCATCGGAGCCTGGTCATGGGCCGGAACCCGAATCAAACTGCGGCTCTTGCACCGCAGTAACTGGCGCTGTCCTGATCCCAATCCGCCTCGACCGGGAAAAGGACCGTGAAATGCACACCTGCATCCCAGTTCTGTGGACACGACGAATGAATGCCCTGCTTATCTGACCTTGGCCCGGTACTGAAACATTCCCAGGCTCTACATGGCAATGATTCGCTCGTCTTGTCCAGGATTGCTTTTCGAATCGCATTTCCCTCGCGGAGAAAGAGTTCATTTTTTTTGATTTGAATTGACTGAAGCCGCAATTTGGCTACCAGAGTGACTGCTTAGTCAACAGGATTTTGGGAGTTCTTGCATTCATGGCAGTGCTTGTGGGCATGCTATCGGCACACTTATGATTTCATGATATCTCGGCCACAGTAGTGCTTTAACTACCTTGCTCGGACCAGTAAACGAGTTGAGGGTCACTCGGCTGCATTTATGTATGATTATGATGTATGCGTCATACTTTACGCATTATGCTTTTTCGGGGTAGAAAAAGAAGGTGGGCTTTGGGCTTTGGGCTTCGACATCCAGGCGACCGGCCTAGGCGAAGCGAGAGTTGGAATGGCATTCACGGCACTGCCTCATAAAGTTCACGTTTATTCTCATAGTTTCAAAGCGTTTAGCAGCGAGTTCACTATCAAGATGAATAGAGTGAAGATGTCTATTCTCACACTTGCCTCCATGCGCCGGCTTTGGTCTACTGCTTGCTATGTGTAGAGCTTTTTGTGCACTTTCCAATACAATGACGGGTGTACTCCAACCAGCCGCCCTCCTCCGCGATGGGGCTGTCGAGGAGAACCAACTCCTCGCCGCCGTCTTCCTTTCCGTTCGCAGTTGTTCAGTTTTGTACAGATGTTTTTGATACATTGGACATTTCCCAACTATGCGGACGAGCTAAGATCTGAGCATAGAAAACGCCGTCCAATATAATGGATACTCAAGGTTGAAAAAGAGGAGATGAATGCCCCATACCGACAGAAACACGCGCCAATCGCTCCTTGCCTCCCTTTTTTTTGTTTTTTGTTTTTTTTTGGATCAGGTGTTTGTATTTTCGTGTCCTTTACTAACTACCTCCTCAGGCCCCGCGATGATCCATCGGACTAGTGTCACAGTTATTCCCGTTTGTGATGCTGAGGTGCACAAACACAAACGCAGTGGCGGCTGTGCTCTGCCCGCTCCCCGTCAGCGGACTAATACGGACATACCTTTGGCTACCTAAGCCTTGGTGGGGACCTGAGATCCGCCGCGGCGGCTCTTTGGGTTCTTGCTGCGGCCGGCGGTCTTCTTGCCGCCACCGGACTTGGACGTCTTGTCGGCGCCGCCCTCGATGAACTTGATGAGCTCGTCGATGTTGCGGGCGTCCAGGGAGGGCTTGCCCTGGACCTCGTGGCTGGCCACGCCGGCGGGCTGGGAGGTGATGCCGCCTGCGACGCCCGAGCGGACGCCCGAGACCAGGTTGCGCGGGGTGAAGCGGATGCCGGCGCGCAGGCGGCGCGCCTGGACGTCCTTCTCGTGCTTGGCGATGGACACGGCGTTCTGCGTCAGCTGCTCCAGCCAGCTCTCGGCCTCCTTGGTGTTCTTGTCCTCTGCGCCGAGCTCCTGCAGGAAGATGTTGTAGCTCTCGCGCATGCGGTTGACGGCGCCCTTGGGGTCCTGGTCCAGCGCCAGGGCCTGCGCAAGCTGGAACAGCAGCGTGGCGCTGTTGATGGACTGCTTGCCAAAGACCTTGTCGCAGATGCGCAGCGACTCCTCGAACCACCGGCGCGACTCGTGGTACGCCTTGAGGTGCTGCAGCATCACGGCCGCGTTGTTGATGGTGGTGATGGTGTCAGGGTGGTCGGGTCCGTAGATGATCTTCCACAGTTGGAGCGCGTGCTTGGCGTACTCGAGGGCGCTGCGGCTGTCGCCAAGCTGATGCAGGAACAAGCTGAGGTTGAGGTAGTCGAGGAGGGTCTCCTGTGCGTCGATACCGACGGTCCTCTCCGCAACCATGATGGCCTTCCGGGCGAGTTCAACGGCGGCCTCCTTCTCGTCCAGCTGGAAGTAGAGCATGGAGAGTTGGTGGTAGACACGTGCCACCTCTGGGTGTAGGATGCCGTGGATCTGCTCATGAAGGGATAAAGACTCCAGTAGGAGCTCTTGGCCCAGCTTCCTCTGGTTTTGCGCTATGGAGATTCTTCCGGCCTCGAGCGCTTCCTCAGCCAGAGAGCTGCGTGGTGACGAGTCCTTGACAATAGGTACAACGTTGACGATATCATCAGCGGTGAATGTGTGAGGCACCGTCGTTGAGGAGGCGATAGAAGCTGGGGAGCCCTCGCGAGCCTTCTTGTTCTTCTTCTTCTTGCTGCCCTCGCTGCTGCCGTTCACGGCTGGGGTCTCAGCAACGGCGGGCTCCGGTGCTGAACCAGGTGTGAAGGCATACTCCTTGGACTGCACCTGAAGACCGAGCTTCAGGCAGACTTCACGCAGCACCTGGACTGGGCTCAGCTGAGCGTGCCACTCAGGGTCCAGCTTGAACCTGAACCGTTGTGACGTCTCCAGCTCGACATCCTTCCTCAGGCTCTCTGGGGTGACGGTCTCAAATGAGAGGTCTGCGTCACTGTAGAGAGCTCGCAAAGACCGGTCGATGTCGGCAGACGGCTTGGCGTTCAGCCCAACACCGAGGAAGCAGTTGAGCAGATGCGCAATGCAGGTGGAAGTAAGGGGCAGGGGCAGGTATCTCAGGTACTTCGCAGCAACGTGCTTGAAAGACCTCACAATCATGTCTCGGACGCAGACGTCACGCAGGCACTGCAGCCGCGATCCCTCGCTCAGGGACGCAATCTTGCCAAGGTATCGCATGTTGATACCGCGCTTGTGAAGCAAGTTTCGCAGCGAGGTGCCGTCCATTGGGAAGCTGATATCTGATTCCTTCAGGTCGTTGAGCAGTTCAGGAATAGCCGAGTTCCGGAGATAGGCACAAGCTGCTCGCACGTCCTGCTCATCTGACTCCAGCTCTTCCTTCTCGGCGTCGGTTTGGGGTTCTTGGCCGCTGAAAACATCTGGATTGAGAGCAAACTTGAAGTTGTTGACGTCGATCCGGTCATCTTGATCGTCTGTCTTCTCTGCCTTCTCCACTGCCTGATCTTCGGGCTTCTCGGCTTTCTCAGCCTTCTCGGCCTTCTCCTCGTCACCGGCCGTCTCATCCTTCTTGTTCTCGGCGCCCTCGAGAGCTGGCTTCTCTCCATTGGACTCCTCAGATGCCTCGGCGTCCTTCTTGGCATCGGCGCGCTTTTGGATCTCAGCGTTCACCCACTCGCGCATCTTGTGCCTGTGGACAAGCTCGACGAGCTCCCCTCGCAGGACGGTCATACGGTGCGGGTACGGGTTGGTCTCCTCCTCGGCAGCCGTCTCCTCCAACCACGCAATGTCCAATGGTGTGATGCGGTAAAGGTCTAGCACGTACTTTCGGCCGTCGGTTCCCAAGAGACCCTTGGTTTCGACGCTGGCTTCCAGGTCGAATCGCTTGCCGTCCTTGTCCCAGACAGCGTGCTTCTTAACCTTCATGGCCTGAGAAAGCTTCTCGAAGACAGATGTAAACTTCTCGTTCGCGGCCACAACATCCTTGCCATCGACCGCGCCGTAGTCAATCTGGTTCTCGCCGGGCTCCCTTTGCTTGAAGATACCAGGAACGATGCTCTGCCCGACTATCCGCTTGCCAAGGTAATCCACGACCACAGTTCCGGGGGTGTAGAGGCCATCAATGTCCAGCTGGTTCACGACCTTGACCCCGGCCACGTCCTTGCCTGTTGCAACACGCGCGGCCTCGTCACCGCCCTCGGAGGTGAAAGTGCCGACTCCGTCCGCACCAAATGAGAAGAAGACGTTGTTGTACACATAAATCTGAGCATCCCGTGCCTCGGTGGGGTTCAGAGGCGCAACCTCGCCGCGGGCCACCTGAACAGCTCCCCTCGCTGCGGCATCATTGTAATCAGCATAGAGTTTCGCCAGCAGGCGCTCCCTGAAAACACGGTCCTGGACGTTTTCCTTAGGTAACTCCTTGGCCGATTGAAACTCCTCATTCCAGTCTCGCAACGTGTCAGTGTTCTCCACGCCAGCAATCAGGTACGATTCCTGAGTCCTCGTTATGTCAGGCTGGTGGGCGCAGAGTGGCGATGACGATGACGGTACCACCCAGGGTGCGGAGGGGATGGCATTTGTAATCTGGAACGTTGCCAGGGGTTCTCGGCGGTTGTTATACTCCTGCAGCTGGGCAAACGAGGCGGCAAATGATGGCGAGATGTCGCTGATGAGGTTTAGAAGAGAGTGCGCGGAGGCGCCCTTGGGCGCCAGGCGGGGCGACGGATTGAATTTGGCATTGGAAGACTTGTTGATGAAGAAACCCCCGACGTGGGCCGTGATCTGGAATTGCTCACCCTCGTTGGTTGTGACAATCAAGTACAGCAGGTGTCCCTTCTGGCGCAGGTGCACGGGTGGTGGGTTCCAGGGTGAGAGTTGGATTGCCTTCACGGTCTTGGGTGCGGGCTCCTGTTCTGCTGGCAGCAGGGACGAGACGGGAGGAACAAGATCAAAGTTGTATTCCTCGACCGCAGCCCGCTCCTGATCCGTCTTGTCGGCCGTGTCTCCTGCCTCTATGGCAACCTTCTCGTAAAGCGAGGCTCCTGCAAGGACACCTTGTATGGTATCAGTGCGGTCGCCTGACGCACCAATGAGCTCGCGGACCCTGATAAGATGTATCCTCGCCTCTTTCTCAGTGTACGGGTCCTCGACCAGGTGGATATCAGCGTCGGGGCCGATGCCGCTGATCTCGTTGATGGCTATGAAGTCGTTGATCCTCTCACCCTTGTGCTCAAGGTGGAAACACGAGTACTGCAGGGCTGCCGGCAGCTCGATAATCGATTGTCGGACTTCGTGGACTTGCTCGTGGGGAGAGACCTGTTGGAGCGAGATTCAGCGCCTCAGAACACAATGTCCCTGACAGAGTCTTGCTAACCATTATGTTGACCTTGCCCGGCTCATGGGGCAGAACAACGTTCAGCATAAACATAGCATCTGTGACTCGTTAGCACAGGAACCCTCACGCGGCGCATGGCTTACGCAGCAAGTCCGAGACCACAATCCGTCCCTCCTGAGAAGCGAGCATACCTTCTGGGTTTGGCTCCACCCCATCGTCCACGACGGGTGCCGGGGCAGCGCCGTTAGCTTCGGAGTTGGACTTTTCTGGAGCGGCATTCTCTACGGCGCGGAGCTCTGTCAGTAACGCACGCGAGCAAATGCAGACCAATGTAACCTCTGAGGATGGATGGTAAGAGCATATAAAAGAGCATACCAGCCACAGCAACCACATCGTTGGTCGCTTCAGCCATATTGAATATGTTTCAAGAGTCTGAAAAGCGACAGAATCGAAAATGCCGTCGAGGATGCGCGATTGTACAGCAGTGGAAGGAGGGCTGGCTTCCAAAATGCGCCGGCCCAAAAAGAACGGACTGGGGATGGAGATGGGGATTTCGTGGGGGTGGGATGGAGGAAAGAATCGCGCCCCTTCAGACTTGGGAGGAGGAAAGAGATAGGGCCAATTCGAGCTATTCGAACGGATATCTGGAACAGACAAGGTATGTGAGGCGAGAAAAGGAATACGAAAGAAGAACAAAAACCGCAGTCCACAGCTCAACAATCGTTACTGTTCTAACGCTACATACGTCGACGATTTTCAAAAAATTCTGCGCTAGGATACCCGTTCTGCCGGCAAGACGCGGGTGCGCCGCAAAACCGCATGGCAGAGCAGTTGCACCAGGGGGCCCGGGCAGGCAACCCTCGAGGCTGCTCCGTCTCCCTTGCGCCCGTCGCAAGAATACGCCGCACCGTGCCGCACTGTAACGTCAGTCCTCGAACCGAGTCCGAAGGTCATGACACGGTGGCAATGGGTGCATGTTAGACCCTGAAGCTCACTGCCACGACTAGATGGATCGCTTCAAAATCAAACTGGCAGTCCTGGTGGGAGAAGCTGTCGATCCGGTGTCGCTGCAGGTGGGCTGGAAGACCCAACGCATTTCGTCATTCCATTGGCCCGCAGCCGACGTTGAGCTCTCGGCACTTTGGAGCTTGGACTCTGGGGAACGAGCTCTTGGTCCTGGAGAACCCGAACCCTGGTTGCTATGGCTCAAGTCCTAAGTAAACAAGGGACATTGAACCTCTCAACAAGGCCGATCCCATTCCTTACATCCATCCAGTCTGATTACCAACATCAACAACGCGGTCCGTCATCATAGCTCCTCACCATCGCCGCGACATTCATACGAGCCTGCTTCCTCTTATTGATCTTACTTGCTTCAATTAGCTCAGCACTTTTCCATTACAAAATTTCATGCCATGCGAGGTTAGAGGCGAAGGCGGTGAGGAGCATTTGCTTGTGCTTGTTTTGCTCTTATCAACTCATTTAATATGGATCAGGCATCAGAACTCCGGGATCGTACATCATGGCACGACCGCTCTTCGTCTAAGCGCAGGCAATCAGCTAGGGAGAGCTTGCAGCCATGGACACCCACTCGTTGTCATCGCTTGCTTCGCCCCCTGAAGACACACATTTCCGCCTTGAGGCGCGAGATCGACCTGGAGGACTCGGAGAGGTGGAGTGATGGTGTCGCCCAGGATGGCACCGCTGGGAAGAATCGTTCAGGTCTTCAGCATACCTACTCGCGGAGAGGACGGAAGGCACGGGGACGTCCAAGCACTTCAGGACTTCAAAAATATTCCTCTGCGTGCACCCCACAGAAGAGGCAGAAAAGCAGCATCGCGCGGCCCGGGGAGATCATCTTGCCAACGCCCGTCATCCGAAGAGCCAGAGGCCAGCTGCTCTCCTCGCCAGTACGGCAAGCACCACACGCTGAGGTGGAAGGGGTCGTCACCGGAAAGAAGAGGTTCGCAGATCTCCGTGGCCAACGGACACCATCCGTGCTCGCAGCTCTAGAGAGCGAGATGCAACCGCTCCGCAACCGAGTCTCGGCAACGCGTTACTCGCTCTACGATTCTATACTCCGAGCGGTCCATTCCGTCCTCACAGCCACTGCGGTCCCTTCCTCAAACTTTCCGGGAGGTAGATCTCTTGTGGCGATGTGCCTTCGTGTGGTGCCCGAGTATATCGGCGAGCTCGAGTACTGGGAGGCGCATGACGCGGAGCAGCTGGGGACCAAATCAACATTGCAGAACTCGGAAGTATCCAATGAGATCTATGGCGAGATCGAAGCCATGTTGCCGTCTAGCCCTACAGCGGGTCATCTCAGAATTGTTGCCCGAGCCCATGCTATCAAGGTCATCAAAGACTCGATCGCCGAAGGCCTGCTAGACGATAGCTTTACGATATTGCTTATCAGGCTTTGCTGCAGAACAAAGTCGTTCAGAGAGGGCGAGGAACTACTGCAAGAATTGATTGGCTGTTCTTACCCCAAGCCCAGAGGCGTTGACAGCACCTTCGATGAGAGCCGGAAGCTCGCACCCCTGAAAGCGCTGAGGGATTTCGCGAAGGAGTCGGGCAGACCACAGTTTATGCAGAGACAGCTCTGCAGGCTACTGAAACAACAGCGATTGCCACTCCTCTGGCTGTCCACAAGGGAATTTGGTACGATTTGGTCCTGCATGGTTAAAGCCCTTTCCAAAGACGATATCTGCGACGATACTGTATCATTCACGGTCCAAATGATTACAACGCTCTCGACACAGACAAAGCTTGAGGCTGTGTCTCTCAAGACCCACAGTAGCAACCTCAAGAACTTATCTCATCAGACTTTAGTCAGTGCTATCACAGCAGTCTCTACCTTGTCAATCCTGGGCCAGGAAGCTATAGAATCGCCCGTGTGTCAGAATAGCCAGACGATCCCAACATCGGCATCACAAAAAGTCGGATATATCATTCAGAGATGTATATACGAGCTAAGAAGAACCAGGAAATCAAGTTGGCCAGCCACGATTTTGGTCCTGGCTGCATTTTTCACAAGCACATTACCAGCCAGTCACAAGGATACCATTGGATCAGGAGTTTTGGGCCGAATTATGGGCGGCCAAGAAAGCATAGAGGGTAGACAGCACTATGAAGCAGTCACATCCCTCATCGGCGCAATTGCACAGTACTGTGGACGAGGATCAGCGCAGCCGTCGCACTACTACGTCATCAAGCTTTGTGACCAGCTCGAGCAAGAGTTGTCTTCCATCGGATCTCCGAGAAGCCTACGCATGGACTGCGCGTTCGTCCTGGCAGAGCGGACGAACGACCTCCGCGACCTCGCTTTTGCTGAGTCGCTCGATGCAACCGGCACCAAGGAGCAGGTTGTCCCGACGCCTAGGAGGAAGTCGGTCTCCTCGTCAGCCTACCGCTGGGACGAGGACATTTGCGAGTGGATCACGGTGACTCCCGCGCCAGCTCGGTGGCAACGACAAAGCTTATCGTCCGGTCTGTCGCCCCCTGTGGAACAGAAACCTACTTCCGGTGGGTGGCAGGAAGAAGAAGACTCGGCGAAATACGTCCAGCGGAAACAGAGCCAGAAACTTGCTCGTGCTGCAACAAGAACAACAAAAACAACAACAACAATCACAACAACAACCACAAACACAGACTTCAGTCACAGAACTTCCCATCGGCTCCGCAGCAGCGGTAGACCACCAGGCAAGCGGAGCTGGGAATCTCATGAATCGGGCGATCTGCTGGGTCTTGAAGACGATGGTGTTGTCAGTAATGAGAATAAGGTGTTTGCTCGCCAGGATACCAGGAAGAGGCGTCGCACCACGGCGCTGAGACCATCTCGGGCCATTTTGAAAACGATTACTAATATTTGCCGCGGCGGCGAGTGCAGCAGCGAGGACGAGCTCGGCCTCTGAGAAGCAATGCCTGTCGTGGCCAGTCATTGATTGTTAATAGCAAACAGGACATCTGGAGGAAGGCGGGGGGGGGGGGGTTTGTCTGGGTAGGGGCCTGACGTGTGACACGATAAGGTTTTCCAAGCAGTGTAGTAGCTCGACACGACATGTTGGGAATGAAATATGAGAAAGATCAAAATGCATCAACATGCCGCGATTAGATGCTGCGTGCGCGGCCCGCTGTCGCAGAGCCAAGCTTGTGAGGCTGTCTGATGTGTCAAGATTGTGGAGCCTGGGGAGGTGTGGGCGGCGCGCAGAGCCGCGTGTATAACGGACTCTGCTAAAAAACGTGCAAGCATGTAACGCACCGCGTTGTTTGCTCATGGGTGGGTTGTGCAAAGTCTCTGGCAAGGCTTGTTACGCAAGTGGCCCGGAGTTTCGCTGCCGCTCAGATGTGTCATGATGTGACGATGCTCATGGTGTCCGTTCAACCAGTCCGGCATTGCGGTCGTGATGTTGGGTTGGGTTGAGTTGGGTTGGGTTGGGGGGGGGGGGGGCGCCTTGCTTGGCATCCTGACGCATAACCCAAATCAGAACATTTCGGTCTCGCTTGAGCTTGCTGTTTCATCTAAGACTAGAACAGTCATGCGCGCTAAGGCTTTTTTTGGGTGCGGCCTCCATAATGGCAAGAGTCCATTTCCATTTCCATGTTGGGCGTGGCCTGATGTTGCTACTCGACCGGACGATGAGAACTGGGCCTTCTATCCCTGGCGTTGATGTGCATACTGTGTAGCTGGCCGATCGCCGCCCGGGAATCGCCCACCACCGACAGTGCCAATGACGGCTCAGCTGGCGGACTTGCGAAAAGTGCACTCACTGGCTGTTGCGCCGGCGTCCTTGACGTAGCTGGGCGGCGCCTGTGAGTTCTTTAGATGTTTCGACCTGGCGATTCTCGGATAACCTAATAATTCCCGTCTCAAGTTAATGACGTACAGGCCGGTAGATCTGGTCAAGCGGCCCTATCACCCGTCACTAATCGAAAATTACCCGGGGGTCTAGCCTTTAGATAACCCCCTACGCTATATATCTATTAACTTACAAAGACAGGGTCTTATAAAGACCTAATAGACTTAAGGTAGCCCATTATACTCTACTACTAATTATAAATATAATAGTACCTCTATAGTTCTCTTTCTTTATCTAATTAATAGAAATTAAGTTAAATCCTACTAATCTAAGTATGTATAGGCTATATATAGTCTATATTAATACTCTAATTAAAGTAACTACTAAATATAAAAAAAGTATAAATAGCTATTTATAATAGT
>MAVT02001417.1:0-12787 GCA_001702395.2 Diaporthe helianthi | reverse complement strand
ATTTTATAATATTATTATAAATATATTTGATATTTAATTATACTTATATATATATATATATATATAAAGCTTCTTTTCATTTTAATATAAGAAAAGTTTAGCTTTTCTATTATTTATAATTTTATATACTATTTACTTCCCTTATTAATTCTTATAAGTTTTATTATAATTATAAGTATTACTTTCTTAATTAAGAATTAGTATATAATGTAAGAAATATATTACATTTATATACATATATATATCGTAGATTTCGTTCAAAGTATACTTAAAAAGAAGAGGTAAGTAAGTACGTAGCGTAAGATTTCAGTAGGTGGGCGACGGGTGACGTTGTCAGGGTTAGGGGAGCTGATGCTGAGCAAGCCAAGAAAAGAACATTTGAAATGGCAGAGGGGCGGGCAGAGGAGCAGGATCGGGCATGTGGGTGGGTCCTCTCCAAGTTGTGGCGATTGGATTCTGTTCGAGTTGACCGATCATCTCTCTTGCTTTCCCTCTCCCTCTCACTCCACACTTCGCCTTTCCTTCCCAGCAAGCACGTTGCTGCCACTCGTTTTATTCCATTTCTTGGCCAAGTCTGAATTGGGAGTCTGATGCCCAGACGCCCCCAGGGAAGCGGAGATTGCCACGGGCCAGACTCGGATTCCTCGGCCTTCTCGCCCTGCTCTGAGAAATCTCGCGCTGGCCAGGTCTGACTGACGTGACGCCCCGATGTTCCGGAACCCCGATTCAAGGCGCTGCACGACACCATCAATCTGTCAAGTCCACAACTTGACCCGAGACATGAGTTGGACCCGCGCCGCCCTCTCCAACGCGCCATGGTAGTGTTCGATGGCGCTGGCGCACCTGACGCTCACATTACCAGCGAGAAGGACCCAAGCCAAGGCCCACACCTCTCAGACGGCTTATCAGTGCAGCCATTGCCGTCGTCCACGCCCACGCTGGCGCAGCGGGCGAAACACTTCGTCAGCCGGCACTACCACAGCCTCGTCGTTGAGACTATCCTCCGCCAGAAACCCCTGGCGCCGTCTGCAAATGGCCGCGTGATCCCACTTGATCCGAGCCGGTCAACTCAGCTTGTAGACGAGCGCCGCGGCCATGCATTTATTTCCAATGTCATCCGCACCTCCCGCTATAACATATTCAACTTCTTCCCCAAGCAGCTTTTCTTCCAGTTTAGCCGTCTGGGAAACTTCTACTTCCTCTGCGTGGGGATCCCTCAGACCATTCCTGGAATAAGCACCACCGGAAACATTACCACCATCCTACCGCTGCTCTTTTTCGTGCTGCTCACCATTGCCAAAGAGGGTTACGATGACTACAAGCGACACCGGCTCGATAATGTTGAGAATGCGCAGCCCGCCACTGCCCTGCGAAGTGCAGACGAGAAATCGGCAGCCGATGCGCATGGGGGCTGGCTATGGGCAAGGACAGTCTCTCGGCTCAAGCGGGCGAAGCAGCCGGAATCCCCCACTTCCCGCGCCTCAGAAGCCGTCGATGGATTTCAATGGACCAAGACCGCGTGGAGTCAGCTCAGGGTGGGTGATGTCGTCAAGCTCTCCCGGGATGATGAGGTCCCGGCTGATATTGTCCTTCTAGACGCCGACGGTGAGAATGGACTGGCATATGTTGAGACCATGGCATTGGATGGCGAGACCAATCTAAAAAGCAAGCAAGTTCTCGCCAAGTTTGAAGGCTGTGAGACGATCCGAGGCATACTAGAATGCAAAGCCAGACTCATCGTTGAGGACCCTAATGCCGACCTCTACAACTTCAATGGCAGGGCCGAGTTCGACGGGGAGACGGTACCCCTCACCCTGAATGAGGTTGTCTATCGAGGGAGCATTCTTCGAAATACACAACGTGCACTTGGTTTGGTCATCAACACAGGTGAAGAATCGAAGATACGAATGAACGCCAATCGGCACCCCAAGGCCAAAAAGCCTGCACTCGAAGCCGTCTACAACCGCGTCGTTCTCAGCTTGGTGTTCTACGTCATCTGCCTGACCATGGGTTGTTCCATCGGCTATCTGCTATGGCAACGGAGCAGTGAGGCATCTGCCTGGTATGTCAATGGACAGCGAGTGGCGGTAAGTTTGTTAGAAAATACTCTAATAATAGATTTTGGAAGAAAAAACAACTAACTTTATTTGTTTTCTATTATAAGGCCGAGGAAATCATCATCGGATACGCTATCATGTTCAACAATGTCATTCCCCTGGCGCTATACGTGAGCTTGGAGATTGTCAAAATTGGACAGATGCTTATGCTCAACGGCGATATGGGCATGTACGATGCTGTGTCAGACACGCCGGCAAGATGCAACACAAACACAATCTTGGAGAATTTGGGTCAGGTTGGGTACATCTTTTCCGACAAGACCGGTACGTTGACCGAGAACGTGATGAAGTTCAGGAAAATGACAATCGCCGGTACGGCTTGGCTGCATGAGATGGACCTTCGCGAAGAGCGATCTGTCGGCCCCAACTCGGGTCATGTCAAAGCCAGGAAGTCCATGCAAGCGCAGTCTGATGTTGTCCGTCCCAGCGTTGCTCAGGTTGTTGTGGAGCCAGACAAGATTGAAGAAGGTGATGCGTCTCCGACGATCAGTCCTCGTTCATCATCACAGTGGCAGGCGTCTACGCGCCACGATGTGACGCAGCCAGATGTTACAACGGATGAACTGCTCGAATTCATTCGCGCCAGGCCGAACTCTACATTTTCCAGAAAAGCTACGCAATATATCCTTGCGATGGCTCTGTGCCACACCTGCCTCCCAGAATTTAGGGAAGGCGAAATCGAGTACCAAGCCTCATCCCCTGATGAGCTTGCGCTCGTCAAGGCTGCTCAACAACTGGGATATACGGCTGTGCAGCGTTCGTCACAGCAAATCACTCTGAAGGTGTCCAGCAGCGGCTCAGAGACAACGCGTGTATACGAGATTCTCGATGTCGTCGAGTTCAGCAGCAAGCGGAAGAGGATGTCTATTGTTCTCCGGTGCCCTGATGGTAGGATTTGGCTGGTATCCAAAGGCGCCGACTCGGTGATTCTTCCACGTTTGAAGACAGCCCAGGTTGCTTTGCAAAAAGCACATGAGGTTCGACAAAGTGCAGAAATGGAGCGTGCGCTGCAGAGGAAGAGTCTACAACAAGAGCCACGAAATTCTTTCGGTGGTCGTCCGAGCTTGACCATTCGACGGAGTATCGGCCTTAATCGACAGGCCAATGCGGGCTCGTCCGGCCTACGTCCGCCATTATACGGTAGGAGCAAGTCCTTCGAGATCAGCAATGTGTATAGAAGCTCGACCGACCGTTCTCGTCCGTCCTTCAACAGGGGCGTATCTTTGGACGTCTCATCTTCCTTAACGCTCCGTTCCCGATCCGCCGGTGGTCGCCAACAAGACAGGTTCGCCTTTCTGGACGACCCATCACTGAGCGACGAAGCGACTGTCTTTACGCGATCTTTCAAGCTTCTTGATGATTTCGCGGCCGAAGGCTTGCGGACCCTTCTCTACGCCCACAAGTACATCACCGAAGCGGACTACAAGGCTTGGAAAGAGGTATTTCACGCGGCGGAGACAAGCCTGGTCGACAGACAGACCCGCATTGAAGAGGCCGGGGACCTTATTGAGCAAAATCTGGACCTCGTCGGCGTTTCTGCCATCGAAGACAAACTACAAAAGGGCGTTCCTGAGACAATTGACAAGCTTCGGCGCGCGAACATTAAGATTTGGATGTTGACTGGTGACAAGCGCGAGACTGCCATCAACATTGCGCATTCCGCACGAATATGTCTGCCGGAGTCCGAGGTTTACATCTTGGATGCGGCACAAGGTGATCTTGAGGCACAGATGATGGAAATAATGGAGGACCTTGGAATCGCTAGCGACATCCCCACGACCACAATACGCCATCACACCGTCGTGGTGATAGATGGCCATACCTTGGGCTGTATCGAATCACCGACTGAGCCCAGCAATACAAGGCTAAGAGACCTTCTCTTTGCCTTGATTCCATACATCGACAGTGTTGTTTGCTGCCGAGCCTCTCCGGCTCAAAAGGCGTTCATTGTGCGAGCGACACGGACTACCATCTCGTCCAAACGCCCGGTCACGTCGCCAACTCTGACACTGGCTATCGGGGACGGTGCAAATGATCTTGCTATGATTTCTGAGGCCCACGTGGGTATCGGTATCTCGGGCCATGAAGGTCTTCAGGCTGCCCGCGTAGCAGACTACTCCATCGCCCAGTTTCGCTTCCTGCAACGCCTCCTCCTCGTTCACGGTAGGTGGAACTACGTGCGGACGGCCAAGTTCGTGCTGTGGACGTTCTGGAAGGAAATGTTCTTCTACATGCCACAGGAGATCTTCACGCGGTACACTGGGTTCACTGGGACGTCCCTGTACGAGAGTTGGAGCTTGACGGTGCTCAACGTGCTCTTCACCAGCCTGGCTACGATCACGCCTGGAGTTTGGGAGCAGGACTTGACGCAGGAGACCTTGCTTGCTGTGCCCGAACTTTATGTGTACGGCCAGCGTGGGGAAGCACTCAATCTCTCGCGTTACATCGGCTGGATGATTGGTGCTGCGGTCGAGGGTATTATCACGTTTTATGGCTGTTGGGCGGGCTACGGTTACTTTGGCCAGGCTGGGGGCCTCAGGGATCAGGGTTTGTTCGCATTGGGCGATCTGGTGTTCACGGTGTGCATTGTGTGGACGAACTGGAAGTTGTTGTGAGTACCAACCAGTGCTAACTCCGAGATTCCGTTCTTGCCCGGGGGCTCGAGAGCCACAGAGTGACTGACATGTGGCAGAATCGTCGAGACACACTTCAAATCATTCCTCGTGCTCGGCTCATTCTTTATTACCGTCACTGGCTGGTGGCTCTGGCAGGCCTTCCTTGCTGGAGTCTATGCGCTTCAGCCGTCACCTTACAACGTCCGCGGTGGCTTCTTTAGTACATTTGGCAAAGACCCAGGATGGTGGATCACCCTCATCCTCGTGCTGATGGTCCTGTTTGTGCTGGAACTGGGCTTCAAGATGGCAAAGCGAACGCTGACTATTATGGGCCTGTGGCGGTGGGGCCGAGGATGGTGGAAGAGGCTCATGAGCTGGAAGAAAGTCCGCAAGGAAGACTGGATGGAGGGCAACTTGGAGGATTGGGACTTGGGCATTTGGCAGGAGATGGAGAAGGACCCACTTGTGAGGAAGAGGCTAAGAGGGATCCTGCAGGACGAGGAGAGTGGCGACGAAGCTCTCGACGTTAGAGAAGATGTACTGGAGCTTGAGGTGAGCGAGTTTGTCGTGGATGAAGAAGAAGATCTTCGGGCGTAATGAAGGGCGGCTTCAAAGTTGGCATATTTTAGCATTCATGATACCCAAGGAGAATGTGTGGTCCGTTAGTTTTGCACACTATATTCTTTTTTTTGAAAAGAAAGAAAAAAACTTACTAGTATTGTTAGTTAGAGTTCATAGGCGACAGGCATATTCTAGGATGACAATTTGCATTGCAATCTGAAGCTTGAGGCGAAGACAACCGGGCCTGTCAGACAAGACATCTGGAATGTCTGCACTGTGAAGGGAGGGGTCTGGTGGACTACCCCAAAGCCCCCAAAGCCTGACATTATTAGGGTTAGGGGCTGGCTGGCTGTGCGTAAGTTTAGAAATTTTGGAGCCATACGGTCATCGTTCTGAACGCTGAGTCTGCTCCTACCGGCCACTTGCACGACGCTCCGTCCACCTCGAAGCGCAACAGCCCTGCGAGATAGCAGGCGTAGAGGGGAAGGGGAGTCAATACGAAAGAAAGCAGTCATGCCTCGAAAACTGGACAGTGATACGAGGATCCACTTTCGGACTTATGAGGTGAGCCTGTCGGTCTGGATGACTGCACCCCTTGTCCCCTGACGAAAGCTACGTACGGCCCGTTCAGAACGCCGCCACCAACTCGTCACATCCAACAACACATCCCTGACACATCCCTGACACACTTTTCCTATTATCCAAAGCAACAAGCATCCTATGGGATGGCAATGGCCAGCTGATATCCCCTTCAGGATGAGGCACACGCGCAGAAGCGGGCCTTCTGCCTACACTGTAGCAAGGATGCCTGCGCCGACAACATCCAGCGCATGAAGAACCACCTGACCAAATGCGAGGCGTACCTGAACAGCAGCGGCGGCGAGCCCTCCTTCGCATTCGACCTAGATGGACCCATCGCCCCTGACATGCCCATGGCCGGCATGCCAGGCCCCTCCGCCATCCCCGACCCAGCCAAGGGGGGTGACACGGCAGCACACGACCCAACCCTGACAGCCACCCCGGGTATGGCGCCTCCCCCGAGCAGCGTTGGCGGTCTGTCTGCCTCTTCCGCCGCCGTCATGGGGGCCCATTCGACCGCTGCCTCGTCCTCCGCCGTGGCACCCTCCGCGGCGATGATGAAGGCCAGCCAGGACAGCCTGAACAAGGTGCGTACGGCCATGGCCAGGTCGACCAAGCGCCTGGAGAACCTCGAGGCGGTGCTCAAGACGCAGATCCAGGATGGCATGCACAACGCTGCCACGCATGTCAGGGCGGCCATCAGGGACGAGAGGGACCGGCTTTTCAAGCTGTCGCAGACGCTGGTCAAGCAGGAGACCAAGATCAGGGATGCTCAGGCTGCCCTGGGTGTACCGATGTGAGTGGGCAGGGAAAAGGTCAACCGTTGTGCAATTTTTTTCTTTTTTTTGGGTACAAAGGGCGAGGGCACTCGTCTTTTTGGATTCTTGGCTTGGGAAGCGAGCCTCTGGATGTGGTATATGATTTTTATCCGGTGTCGTTCTTAATCTTTTTACATCCCGAAGGCGTACTCCCTTCATACAGTGGTAAACGTTCAACGATCTAGATTTTTTTTTTCTTCCATTTTTATTCATTTGGGAAGTTTTTTGGGGCGGGGGGGAGGTGGTGGGAACACAATGTCAGAATCATCGAGGTGAACACCACAACATCCACCTGTGATACCCCATTTTTCATGGGCAATTCCAGATGTCCCAATACGGAAGAGTAGGTGCAGACACCATCATCAATAATTTCGACCCTGCCAAACATGCTTACAATTCTCAGGCACATGAAGAGCGCAACTCTTACAGGAGCAAACACCAGTGTGGTATGTATCATTTCTCGAGCGTATCGGCTACACCAGGGCGATCAAGGACCTGGTCTGAGAATACATGTGGACCCAGAAGCTCTAAGGTCGTCAGGGGAGTTACCAAGTCGCATTTGGCATGTCTGGGCATCCACAGGGTTTGACGGCCCAATTCATGTCCACGTGAGGTATGATTGATAGATAGACTGTCAACACAAGATTTCTGATTTATGAACGGAGTTGTGTAGAAGATATCTGTCAATGTGGATAGTACATCTGACAGTCTCTGAACTAGGATAATAACCGAGTGACTCTCTGGTATGACCGATTAGATCTCTGGACAGTGGACAGTGGACAGTGGACAGTGGACACATGATTCCCCTCAATCTAAGCTGTGGCCTTCACAACCGGCGCTCCCTCGGACGATGGCAATCTTGTCCGTCCGTTCATCCTTGTGTTCCACCTGTTTCTTTAGAGCCGCGAAATGTGTTTCCATGGCATTTGCAATGAACTGCCGTCCGGTTATCTCGGGATACTTCTTCTTTGGCCCCTGAATGGTAGTTTCCTTGCTCGGCTGACTGAAGAATGCGATCGAGTACCGCTCTCCGTAGAAGTCGCCCGGCTCCGAGGGCGCTTTGACGCGGTGAAACGTCGACTTGAAGCGATCGTCAGACCAGCGCATCAACATGTCCCCAATGTTGCAGATTATGGCTCCCGGTTCAAAGTTGACCTTGGTCCACGTGTCACCTTGGGCGAACTCGGTGACGGCGTCGCGCCCGGGGCAGATCTCGAGGCCCGTCTGGCCCTCGCGCTGGAAAAGCAGCGTGACGAGGCCCCAGTCAGCATGGGCGCCCGCCCTATGCCAGACCGTTCCGTCGCTGGATTCTGGGGTGGGGAAGTAGTGCAGCAAGCGTAGAACGTTCTGGCACTTGGGGTCGGATGGATCGTGAGACTCGAGGAAGTAGTTGTCGGGGAAGCCTAGGCCCTTGGCCAGGCAGACCATGAGTTTTTCGGATACTTGGTGGACGCTGTGCATGAACTGCAGGCAATTATCTCTGAAGCCGGGCAGGTGAGAGTCGCTCATCCACATGCTGGTATAGGCATTGTCACCTTTCCCACCAGTGAGCATGTTTTCGCCGAACTGGAGTTGGTATGACTCCTTGTTGTCTGCTGCACCTGTGGATGGCCGTATCTGAGAATTCTTCTCCCAGCCCACGTTGTTGGGATTCCACGCCACGGTGGCCTTGACATCATCTGGAAGGGAAAAGAAGGCCTGAGAGGTGGCAAAGGCGTTGTCAACCTCTGCCTGTGTGATGCCGTGATCAACAATAGAGAAGAAGCCAACGTTCTCGGCGGCATCACACAGCTCTGAGGTGATTTCTTCCAATCTATTTTCAAAATCTCGCAGCGAGATCTGAGATTGCCCAGGTGCACATGTGTCAGTCCAGCTCAGCGTTGAGGAAATCGGTCGCTAGGCGCACCATCCAAGTCCATCTTTCCATTCAAAGTTGCAGAAAGTAAGTACATGGTCACAGAAGAGAGGGCTCACTCACTTTAGGGATTTGTCTGTCAACGTATTTTGTCGCCATGGTGACCACTGACTTCGTACCAACAGCACCTTGGGGCACTTTAAACAAGCAAATTTATATGTGGCACGTTTGAGATTTCGGGATAGATATTCCTGCTCCGCACGGGCTGACGTCTGAGTAGAAAATCCAAGTCAGAAACGACATGCGGAGCAGCAGTCTTTATAACGTGGAGAAGATATGTGTGTTACACAGCGTGACGGCTAGTTCAATTTAGAGTCGTTGATAAGCAGCTTTTCTTCGGCGGTCTCCGATGATACGCCAGCTAGGGCGCGTGTAATGTTAGTGGGTGACTGCCTACCAAGGCATACTGTCAACCAACATTTGAAGCAGCAATGATAAATGCACGATAGAACGTTTGATTACCTAGATATGGTATGCTGATGGTGCCTATGGATATCCACACCATGTACTCCACAAGTCGCGTTTATTACACACCCTGGGGCATGTAATTACATGTGCCAGTTGACCTATCCTGCAAATTCCCCCACCTCTCACAATCAGATATCGTCTCGCTAAGGCTATAAATATGCGAATCAGTTCAGACCGTGTGCAGAACCTGAGTAGGGAGGGAGCTTGAAAGCTGCAACAGACCATGTAAAGATGAACCCGAGAAACAAACATGGGCGTTCCAAACGAGTCAGTGATATTTGAAATGTTGCACACGTCACAAAGCAAGAATATGCCCACAGCCTGGACAACAATTCCAGTTATCAATAGAGTGATGCTGTAGGATGGCTTCTAAGGATGTCAAATGCGACATCTGGATATGGTTGCAAGATTTGACTACCTTAGGCAGGTATGTGTTGACAGTACCTACCTACTTCGAGCACATCAGACGGGCTGAAGCCGGGGCGGTTGGGCAACATCGCAACATGAACTTAGAAGGCAATCCCTTGAATGGTTCCAAGTTCAGCAGTACCATAGGTGCCACCTGTTGAACAGCGGCTCATCAAGATACTGTAGAGGGTCAATATCAATTGAATAGGTTCCTACTAAGTACCTAGGTATGCATATTGAATGCAACAGACTGATATCTGGAACTAATGCCAAAACGCAAACCCTGGGAATCGTGACCATGAACGCCTCGCCTCATTATGGGATTATATAACGTCAGATTCAGTTCAGTTCGCCTCAGCTGGTGGCCACGTCGGATGTGTAAATCCAATGAAGCGGGTTGCTGTCGTCGAAGCGGTACTCGAATATGCTGCCCTCGGACAGCCCGTAAATCATCCTGTTCTGTGCCGTGGCTATCGATGTGAACTTGGCCGACCCGGCCGCGCCGCCGCTGATCACAGGTGTGCCGGTCGTCCAGGCGATCCCGTTCCAGAAGCTGGACGTCAGGGTGCCGTCCGAGGCGAGGTACGCCACCATCATGTTTGTCCACCCGTGATCACCGTATGAGGCTGATACCAGGCCCGGACTAGGGTTGGCCGTTGCTGCTGCGCTGCTGACAGAGACGCCTGGAATAACTCTGTCAGCCACTGGCTCAGTGTTCATTTGTGTTTGTGGGATGGACCTACCAAAGCCGCCGTCTACCCAGGTGAAGTTTGTCTCCGGGCCGTTCATCATCTGCAGTAGGTTCCCTGCGTTGTCAAAGTGGTATACCCGCAAGGCGATGTCGATAGTACCGTACTGGCCGATGCCGTCGTTGTCAGTAAAGGGGCGCAGAGATAACCCAGTCCCATTCGTGGACAATTCGGTGCCGATTGGGCCGGCATATGACCATATGCTGTTGGTGAGGTTGCAAAGCTGAATACGGCCGGATGGCTCTTGAAAGGTAAGGAATAATGAGTTGGTGCAGTTTTCGCAGACCTGCCAGTAAGCCGAAAGTTTGGAGCCTTGCATGGCCTGGGGAGCCAGGCGCGTGCCGAGTTCTCCTGCATACCAGACTTCGCCGATAATGTCGGAGGCCCATATCTCGGCCACCAAATTGTCATTTGTCAGGTAGTACAAGCTGACTTGATATGAGTTTGTCACAGCTGCCAGCGGTGTCCCTGCGAGGACATCCAATTCGTCCGCGCCCGTCATGTTCAAGACGGCCTGCGTGACGTTGCTGTAGTACCAGTCATTGCTGATGGAGTCGCGCAGGGACACCAGGATGGAGCTTTCAGAGTCCTGGTAGAACAAGGCCGACCGAGCGACACCAGTCGTGTCTGTCCAATTTACGGCCGCTAGCTGGGTGGTGTTGAGGATGGCAAAGTAGTCGGTGGCTGCGGAACTACTGCTCGACGTCTTCCCCTTCATGGTCAAGGTTACGCCAAGGACGGTGGCAAGCAGGATGAGGACGAAGCATAGGAGGCTAATCGCCACACACATGAACATCCGGCTCCCCATGCCGCAGACCTTGACCTCGCGCGACTGGTCGTCTTGAATTTGCATCTGGCCGTAGTGCGGTGAGTTGGGCAGGGCGCGGTCACCGGTGAGGGGCATCGTGCTCAGATTCGACGACCGGTACGTGAGGCTGCGGGGATAAGCTGGAACAGGATCCGCAACCGACGGTGAGAGCAACGACTTCAGTGTTTGCCCATCCATGGCGGCGATTTTCTCGCTGCCCTGGTCGATGAGGACGGGCATCTTGTCGTCGGCGAGATCCCACAACGGCGGTATGGCCTCCACCACCTCGGGCAGGTCGCTGTAGTTGTTGTCCGTCACGACTGCGGGTCTCGGAGGGTCGATATCGATTGTCGACTCTGTTGTTTGAGCGCGCTCGTTTGCTGTGGTTCCCTCGACCCGCCTCGTCTCCATTTCCATACTCGTATAAGCACTGCGCCCATCCTGCGCATTGGTCCCCGTTGAGGTCATGCTCAGGTCCCAGTGCGTTGTCCCGGGCATCTCATCCACTAATAAAATCTCCGGATTCTCAGCCTGCTTCCTCGGGTCGGAACCATGCCTGGTAGCGTCACCCTCCATCGTGAGATTGGAGGAGAAGAATCGATCGTGCTGGTCCGTGTTCAAACCAAGTTGCTGCAATATTTCATAATTCGTAGGTGTAGGGCGTTTGCCTCAGGCCATGCATGCATGGACAACAGCCAGTTGCGGCCGATTCAGTGTTTGGAAAAGGAGTGACTGAGGGTGGGTTTGATCGTAAAGCGCACCCAGCGCGCGTCGCTGGAAAGTAGTGAGGGTCGCAAATAACGGTGCAATGATCGTGGATTGGCCAGCGGACTCGGAGAAGAAGAAAGTTCGGAAGGTAATAGCGATTTGGACCAGCCTTGGAAAGAGATCGACACCACACAAAGACAAACAAGGGTCTGCGCCCGGGAAGAAAGGAAGAGAGTTTCGTAGGCAGGGAATGGGGGGGAATGAGGGAATGGTCGGTGTCAAGTTGTCAACTGGTATCGAGTCAGCCATGTGTTGACGTGACAGGGTCTCCACAACGGCGAGTTCATCTCCAGGCACCGAGCACTTGAGCACCAGACTTGCGGAACAGGCCGGCGCGACGTTGAGCCCAAAAAAAACAAGAAGAAAAAAAAAACATCTACACTACAGATTGGGTTGCCCAATAGGTCAGGAGGCGGCGACGCCGTCCTTGGCAAACAGCTTGTAATAAATATTGTGTGTGGCATTGATTCTCCAGCTCAGCACTGCGTCCAAGAGTCGACTCCAAGTCTGCGCGCATCTTTGCCGAACTTCAATGGGAGGCACTGGCGCTTCACTTTTCAGATCAAGCGCGCGGTGGTCTAGACTCTAGCAGAGCTGCCGGGGGTCCCGCTTGCCTGGCTTGCCGACGCAGAGAAAGGCACTCAGCCTTCAGGCTGTTCAAGGTGGGGTGATACAGATTACAGGGACAAGCACGATGCAGGGGCTTTGAGCTGAGCCTGTGTGCAAGGTTCATGACTCTTCACACGACCTCGCATGAAGTCTGTCGCGTGGAACAAACAGCCTTATGTATTAGCCGCTTGCCGCTCAACGGCCCTCTTTCACAGTTGGGGAAAACCGACGTCCAGCGACCCCCCTCAGTAGGTAGATTAGGGGTCAGCAACGATAAAGATATCCTTAAATATCTTCTTTTCAACCTAAGTTCGAATCTACAGTGGGGCCGAAAAAGTCTTGGGGCACTTCTCACTTTACACCTATATCTAC
>MAVT02001416.1:0-12792 GCA_001702395.2 Diaporthe helianthi | reverse complement strand
ACTAGTATAGTTATTATATCTATAAATATATCTAAGCTAGTTAACTTATATATAAGACTTTATTTATAAGAAAGTTAACGTTTACCTTATAAATTTATATTTTAGCGTTATAATTATCGTCGTTATCTTTACCTCTATAGTAGTTATAGTATTCTTCTTCTTCTATTTTATAGCCTTTAAAATCTAAGAGAAAGGTTTTAAAGTCTTCTTCTTTATAACTATTATATTTATATTACGCTATAAAGTTTATTCTTACGTTTTATCTTTTACTTACTAGGTGTTTTATTAACTAGTAGCTTTCCTTTTTATAAATAAAATATCTCTTCTTTTATAGGTATCCTTTACTAAATCCCCTATATCTTCTAAACGTTCCCTAGTTTATATCTAAATCCTTAGTTCCCCTAATAAGAACCTCGCGATAGTCGTCCTTATCTACCCTAGAACTAACTACTATACCTATAGTCGACGTAGAATTAATCTTTAGCATTATCTACTATATTTATTCCACTTATACAACTAGGCTTTATCTCTACCGCGGATCTTAGGTTTAAAAACAATTCTTTATATAGTTAAGCGGGTTTAAATAGCGGGTTTAAATAGTGCTATCTTAAGTTCTAGTATACCTTTATATACCTTAATAACCGTTATTTATAGATTATCTTCTCTAGTATAGTCGGGGCTTAATACTCGCTAGTATAGCTAGAGTTTATTAAGTATAATTCGTAGAACTTTATAAAGGTTTTTATCTAGGTTTTAAGCTTTTATCTATACGAACGTTGTAGTTATCTAGTCTATATAGTAATGCTAGTAGTTTAAGTCTATATTAAAGTATATTTTAATCTTAAGGTACGCTATTATAAATGTATTAGTTTAATTTATAAAGTAGAGGTAGTAAATCTTTGCTCTTTTTTTTAGTATCTAGGGAAAAACTATATAGAATTAACTTAGTTAGATTTTAGTATAGTAGTAGATATTAAAGAATATCTTTATCTTATTATCTAATAAGTTATATAGATCTTTAAAATACTTTTAAGAAGATTTAAAAGTTTTTATAAACTATATAGACTTTACTAATTTTAATCTCTCGTTTAATATATACTAAAGGGGAAGTATTCTATAGGGATTATACTTAGTTGTTGCGGTTTACAGCAGTCGCGGGTCCTATAACTAGGGTAGTACTAGGTATAGAGTATACATCTAGTATAAAGTTTGCCTCTATTAATCGAATAGTGTAAGAACTACTTCTATTTCTATAGTTAGCTATAATATACTTAACGGCGGTTATATAGATAGATTTAGCGGCTATTTATATACTAATATAGCGTTTTCTTAAAGTAGCTATAGGCTTCTATTATAGCTTAAGAATAATAGTTAAATTATAAAGGGTAATATTTATAGGTCTTATTATAACCTAGGTTACTATAACGATTAAAGCCCTAGACTTTATACTCCTACGTACCTAGTCGGCTTAGCTACTTAATGCTATATAACTAGGTTTTAAGGCTATAGATTTACTAATACTTAAGCTTCTACTAGCGGGCTTTTCTCTAGTAGTTTTATATAAGCTTTGTTTATTGAAGATTCTAGTATAAGAAGGACGTTATTAAGCTTAGAATTAACCTATAATAGTTTTTCTTTTAATTATATAAAAGTATATAGCTATAAGGTAATAAGTTAGTTATTATATTTTATATACATGCTTTTTATTTATAGAAAGATTTTTAGCGTTTTTTAATATACTATAAGTAGTTTTATAAATATACCTTTTATCTAGGACGAAAAATCTTCTTAGTATATATAGAAGAAGTTGTTGTTATAAAGGCTTTACTAGTTATAGCTTACTAGTAAGCTTACAAGGGCTATAATAAGGTGCTTTATTATAGTTGCCTAGCCTAGTAGAATAAACTAAAGTTTAGCCTATATATATCTATAGTAGGCTAAGTTAAGTATTAAATATATTATTAGTAGCTTGCTTATTTTATATTTTTTTACAAGGACTATACCGTTATTTTCTATAGCAGCCTAGCCGCTAAAAGAAGCTATAATACAAATAGCCTTTGTTAGTTACGTTTTTACTACGATAGCTATATATAGCGAAACGAGTAGTTAGGTAGAATTATCTATATTAGTATATAAGAAGTTGAGTTATAGATATATATAAGTTAAATTTTGTATACTTTAAATAGGAAATATAACAAGTTAAGAAAGAAAGTTAGTATTATTAGGGAAGAAATTTTTAAGGAGTTTATTTATATATTTAATATTTTCTTATCCTAGCTAAGTTAGGAAAGGATAGTCCTATAACTTACTTTAGCTTATAACGTTACTATATAACGCTTTCCGCCGTTACGAGCATCGTTAACAAACAAAGATATAAGGCTTCCTAGGAGATAGGGAAGCTTTTTTTAGGTATGAAAAAGATACTTATTGCTTTTAATGTAGTGTTTTGGATTGTGCGTGAATGACGCGTATTGGTTAGATGGTAGCGGATATGCGACGAGCGTAGGGAAAGCCGCACTTTGTAACTAATTTTCGTAGTAGGTTGCCTAGGGGTTTGTGTTAGGGAGGCCTAGAGTAGCAACGAACTGCTGTATAGTACTCGCTAACGAGGAGGATATTATTAAGGGAAATCCTTATTAGTTCGTTTTCTCTACCTAACTATCTATAGTTCTACGACCACTAATTAGTGTCGGTAGGTTCTGAACGTATATACGTCGTATATAGGTCTAGGTGGTTTGTTGTTGGTTAGGTTGCATTCTCTAGCTAAAGGCCCCTGAGCGAGAGGGGCCTACTTATGGTAGCTAGGTTGCTCTTGCCAACGATAGGGGGGATATTGGGGACCTGACATGTTCCTATGTCGTCGGTTGTACACGAGATTTGCACCGCACCAAATGGGCTAGGGGTTGATTAACATGCTGACTTGAGAGACATTGTTGACAAGTCTTTGCAGCCCGTTCATAACCAATTCTTCGCGGGTCAAATTAAACCGCATGCACATTATCTGGGTATGTATAGGTACGAATCCAGAATAAAACCACGCGCTAAAGCTGCCCCGCAAATCAGTTGCTGCTAACAGCCAAGCGGCCTATGGCTACGGAGATAGATGGCCCGGAATCATGAGCACTTGGAGGTGAATGAGTGATGTCGCCACGCCCAGACTGAATAGCTACGTAGGTATTTAAGAGAAGGTAGCCACCGGGATGACTGAGTATGGTGTCGAGGCTTGACCACGGTGTTCTTAGCTCACCACAGCTTCTAAAGTTGTTGAACGAGGAGGACTAGTCATGGTTGATGTTTTCGGGCTGTGCCCAGTCGAGCTAATCCGGGTTTGCGTCCAAATGTCTTACCCTCGGGCACGACCGGACGCTCCAAGACCGCAAAGTACCTAGGTAAAACCCATTTTTTTTTCGGTCGGGAATTGCGACAAAGCATCCACCGAAATAGGTGCTCTAATTGCCGATTCAATGATGTCAAAATGGTTGATCTGCACGGAGGATTTGGATGCCGACGACCTTTAAGTTATCCGCTTGACCTCAAGATGGTCGCCAAGCTAAATAGAACGGCGGAATGTGCTTTGCCCGTGCTCAGCCGCCAACTCCCAAGACGATTCGGTACGCATGGGATAGTCGTAACTTGCCGCTTTCGAGCTTGCCAACATTGAAAACAAGGCACGCTTGTGACCGACTAGACGGGAAGCAGATGACTTCAAGGTTCGCAACCTAGTTAAGCTGTTTTCCTGAGCCGAAGAACATCCATGTGATGAAGTACTTGCCCCTCAACGGAATGAAGGTTTCAATTGAGAGATCAGCTCTGCTTGACTCAGGCCCACGAGAACCATGTATAAAACCATGGTCTCGCTTCCACCCAGGTTAATGTTGAGTGAGTGCCACTTTTAAGACCTGTAAACCCTCAGGTTCCCGGAAGCAATTCCTGAAAAGATTGCCTTCTCCCGTCTGTTTATTATTGCTTGCACTTGAGCAGCCTTTGGTGTCACCCTTCAACATGCAGCCTTCCACCCTACTCACTATCATCGCCGCCGCATCTGGCACAGTTGCGGCACCCACAACGCGCAGCGCAGGATCGAGCGTTGCCGACCTGCTCAGCATAGGGGGCAGCGCCATACGAATCACCGTTGAGCCCGTCGACGGCGGACAGGTCTTCCAGTTCAGCTCAACACAAGCTGTCACGGCCACCCCCGACCAGGTTGTGAACGGTACAACACCGACCGGCGGTCTACCTGGTGCTTCAGGGACATACAACTTTGGTCTGAACTCGCAGACTGATACCATTTGCTACAACATCACCCTCTACGGATTCCGCGGAGAATATCAGTCCCCGGCGCTCACAGCAACCCATCTGCACGAGGCCGCCCGCGGTGCCTCCGGGCCACCCAGGATCGCCTTCCCCAACCCGCAGCCTCTTGCTGGTAACAAAGAGGTTAGGAACAGTGTCGGCTGCCTCACTGGGCCCTTCAAGACTGGGATCCTCGCGAACGGGGTGGATACAGGTGCTGGTTTCAAGGTGGCAAGTATTGAGAAGAATCCGGCGGGATTCTTTGCCGACGTTCATTCTAGCCTGGCAGTTCCTGGAGCTGTCCGGGGACAGTTAGTATGAGACTCTATACAGAAGACGTGGGTAGGGGATGATGCTGTGAACCGGCTCAAGAGGAACATGGTGGGGCGACGGCGGGAGGGCACATGGACAACTTTAATTCGTCAGCAGTTCGCGTGGTGTTTTACAACAACGTAATAATAGTAATTGCACACGGTGCGTAATAATGATATAGGATTTGTAAGCCTTGAGTTGTGTGCCCAAAGTAATCGTGCTGTGATGCGAGTGGTGTTGATACTCTAAAGTGAGACTGGAATGGATGTGCCAGCTGTTTTCAGCTTGACTTTGAAAGCAACATGTGAAGAGATTAAAAAGTGGGGAGACGCTGCCCCATCAAATCAAGGGCTTGTACATAAGCTTTAGGTTGACAACACTCATCATAAGGTTCGACTTATACGAACTGCATCTTATGATCAAGTTTATTTTTGGGTATCCTTTGAACTGTTGCGGACCTGGTAAAAACGAAACCACAACTCATAGTAACTTGGAGATACAAGAGATCAAACTCAGAGAAGTTAGCTGACCTTTTGGTGACATATTACTAGATGTACCTCGAGCCTTCAATACCGAATCATGCAAGTCGAGTGGCATGGGGCTGGCCGACTTCCTTGTCCGCTGACGTGGTGATGATTCCAGCTTCGGTCTCGAAAGTATGATTTCCCAGGAGCTCTGGCCGTTCGGCCTTGAACCTTCTGAATGTTTTCTCGGCGTCCCACACCCACTATGGCACCTCAAGTCAGCTCTTGACCACCCGTGGGCTTGAATAGATGTATGTACAAAGGGAACACTTGAGGGGTTGCGCCACGTGCAGCAATGCCATGACACCAAGAACACGACATGGTGCTGTTATTGAAACACGCCGCAATCGCAGGTATCATACACAAAAAAGTAGACAAATTGGTCGCCAATACTCACAGGTGTCGGGGCTGCAAATAACAGATCCATCTCCTCCAATGTCCTTTGGTTACTCTCGGGATATAGCGCCCACACGATGGGAATGGCGACGACATTACAGGCCCCAAAGATGTACAGCTGCGATACAGTCAACAAGGAGTGCCGAGGTCGTATCAAACTAAGATGCTTTCGTGCGAGCCAAACAACAACGCAGTGTGGGCCGACAGGAAAAGGCTCACCGTCTTTTCGCCAATGGCATCGAACATGACCGGGCACAACAATGTCAACCAGCCATTGCCGATAGACCACCCTACAACTCCCCACGCATTGCCTTTGGCCCGCACCTGCAATGGGAATATCTCTGCTGGGTAAAGCCACGGAACCGTGAGCCAAGTTGCGCCAAAAACAGATGTAAATATGAAAACAAAGGACGCGGCCGCTGCCCCGTACGACGCAGCTTTCTCCAGGTTTTCTGCGGCGCTCGAATCCTGGGCAAGCCGGGAGAAGCCGCCGGCCAGGAACATTGCAATGCCTTGGCCGACGGCACCCCAATACAGAGTCCAGCGCCGCCCGATGCGGTCAAGAGTGAAGACGCAGATGAGCGTTGCGAACATGTAGAAGATGTTGTTTAAGCCGCTGATCCACGCGCTCTTGGTGGAGTCGAATCCGGCGATTGTAAAGATAGTAGGCGCATAAACCGTGACGCCTGCAATACCAACCCATTCCTTTTCATAGCACGGTCAGTCTGGGGTGATATTCCACAAGTGCCTAGGTAGTGTAAGTGGCCCAGACCACAGGAGAGTAACACACACACCTGAATAATTTGCAGCCAGATCACTAGCTGTACACGTCTGCCCGTGTGCAACTCGCCCGAGCCGATGCCAAAGAGCATGTGGAGATATGAGTTGTTGGACGACTCCTTTGCTTCCAAGGCAACGATGTTGCGAATATCTTGATACTCGGCAACGGCCTTTGCTTCTCCTGCGGCATCCGTACCACGCAGACGACGCAGGATGAAACGAGCCTCCTCGTCGCGGCCGACCTTTGTCAGCCATCGCGGGGACTCTGGGAAGAACCATACTGCGCCGAGTAGGACGAACAATGGGATAATCTGAAATGCAATGGGAAACCGCCATGCGATTGCAGAGTTTCCACCATCCACGAATGACAAACCGAACTCGAGCCAATAAGCTACTACGACACCGAAAATGTTCAGGCTGGATGATGATTGAGTCAGAAAAACCAGTAGGCATGTCGTGAAACCTCGCAATGTTGGGCGCGGCCCCGGAGAACTAGCAAGGCGAGTGGGATGAAGCTTCCAAAAGTCGTGGGGCGGTTCATCGATGCGAGCACGCGGTGAGAAGGGGAGTTGGAGTTTTGGGAAAACTCACGTGAACTCGATGGCGATGAACTGGCCACGAGACGTATGCTCCGCCGTTTCCGTTGCCCAGACCGGCACAATCGCATTGAGAATGCCAGTGCCAATCCCATTTACAACTCTCGCTGGAACATCCCATCCATTGTCAGAGTCCGTGTATGATCAAGTATATGAACGGAACCGAACAGCTGTGCTTACCACATATCATCCAGTCGTGATTCTGAGACGAGCATTGCAGAACAGCACCGACAATGGCCCACAAGGCACCAAAGGCAATTGTTTTAATTCTGCCGACCTTGTCACCAACCCAGCCACCAAGTAGGCATCCCAACAATGTGCCAAGATAGTAGACAGAAACGATGCCGCCTGCAAGAATCAGGATGTGAGGTTACATGCTTTTATAGTTGGAATGTCTCGGTATTACTGGACCTGGAGAATGTTCAGACGTTACCTTGAAGAAGGCTGTCGGTTATCACGACAACACCATTTTCTTTATACCCAAACCCCATTAATTCGATGTAGTCTTTTGCGGTGTTGACGCCCCCCATCATACCCTGATCGTAGCCAAAGAAAAAGATGCTGAGTGCAGCAATGCTGTTGATTGCGATGAGAAGCTTACGCTTCTCAAAGTGGTTGGCCACATTAAAGCCCCTGAGCCTTTGCAACTCGCCCATGATGCTCGCCTCCAATGGTCCGTTGGGTGAGAGGTGGAATCCACGGAGAAAGAGAATACAACAACAATTAGGTGAGCAGTTAAACAACTTTGCAGCGATGGTGCCTGTTCCTGGGCTGCTGTGGTCATATGGAGCAACTTCAGGAGCCCTGGCTGATCCCGGATTTTTTTCAACATGAGAACGTTGGAAAAGACAGTCGATCGCGTCCAAGAATATTGCTGTGTGGAGTAGATTTAACCGCTGATTTTCGTCAGGTGCCGGGCCTGTCCCCAAATGTTGGACCGCCATTGATTCGGTGCTTCATCGGACTACGACGGGCACGGGAAACCAGGAGGACGTGCGTCTGAAGTGGGCATGTTGTTGAGTGGCTGATTGGTACACTCAACTTGTGCCCATGCTGTGGGCTCATTGTTGACGCCGAGTCCCAATTTTTTGGCTGCTGTGAAGGTCAAGCGCCCCAATGAAATATCGTGGGGAAATGGAGACAGGCAGCACTGGGCCTGGGGAGAGCCACTAGTCATGCGGGGGACCCCATTCTGATGACGTACCGAACTTATGCTCGAGTGCGTGAGGATCCCATTGATAGTGTAGAATATGAGAATGTGTCCGACTCCGGACGCAGCTGCAGCTCTCGCTAATTGACGAACCGATGGTTCGGGTCAGACCTTGAAGATTGTCGCGCGACGTCTCAGATGGGACTTGCGGCAAACGGGCTGCTGAATCTATCGAGAATGAGAGACAACGCGATGCCCAGGGTGCCAGTGATGGGAGCATCACAGCAGGGTTTGGAGATGATCAACTGCCTGCAAGCGAGTCCCGCATACCTAAGTAGGTATGCAGAGTGCGGAAAACCATGGCGTGGGGGGGGGGGGAGATAAGGAAAAGAGGACATTGAGACCGAGATGGGGTACCCACCACATTGTGGTAATTTAATGCTGCTCAAGTGACGAAGGCTTTTTCGGGGCTGCAAACAAGTCGTCAAGAGCTGTAAAACTCATGCCTCAACATTGACGTTCGTCCAACGATCCTGAAGTCCCATAATTCGCCCACCGCCCCCGCCTCTACAAAGCTGCTCCCACCCATGTTCTTAAAAAAAAAAAAAGTGTTCCGATGAGGATCTCTTAGGTCATAGCATGCTTACCCGAATAATGCAACCAATTCGAACAGAATTGATGTGCTAGGAAAGGATGCACGGAAGAGTTGTAGCAGCTGCGCTCAGGGAACCGCACGACTCCATCCTCAGATTTCCCTATCTATCCTCTAATGTACGTAATGATTAGTGACTGTGACTTGTACCGCTACATCGGTACATTTTCGTACTGTGATGCGGTATTAATCAGTCATATAATGTTCTGTGTAGTGTCAACTGAGAGAGACGGCGAGGTTTGAGATGCAGCTACACTACAATGCTGAACATATGTGTATGCATTTTCACTCTAAACTCCGGATATGATCAAGACCGTAGGTAAGGTATAATCTTGCAATAAATTCTATTACTAAAAAATAACCACTGGGCTACCCGCAAAAGCAACCGCCAATGTGGCGTGATAACGAGGGCAGGCGGCGTAATAACGGGGTTCCATATCTTGTGCCAGCTCCAGACACGAATCCGAAAATGTAGGCAAATTTGAGTGCACAACACGATAACTAATCCGGAATAGGAAGAAACCGGAGTTCCGCGTAGTAGAGGCTGAAAGAACAGGCAGGTAGCGCTAGTGGAAATTTGAAAATCCAAGACTATGTCTTGACAAGAAGTTACTGAAACAGACTTCTTGGACGAGAACAAGGTTTAAACAATAATATAGCAGGTGGGGGAGAGGTAGTGTGCCTGAAATCTCGGGTCTTCAAATGTCCTGATACTTCAATTTCGACCCAAGGCACAACTCCAATTTAAGTTTTCCGCCTCAATCTATGTAGGACGTAGAGGGGTACAGTTTCTTTACATGCTAGTAAACCCCCAAAGACTAAGCGTTCTATTTTTTTTTAAGAAAACATTATTAAAAGTATACCTTTGAAAGTATACCATACCCCACCCACCTTTAGTCACACCTACCTTTACTCACCCATTTATACCTAAAGTAAGGGCATTCTACTTATACCTATTTACTTAATTCTACCTATATCGTAACGTTTCTATACTTAATTAATAGGATTTTAAAAGCTCTATATATCTATAATACTCTTTAGTATTTTATAAATTAGGCTAGTAATCTAGATTAGTAAAACCTAGCTACTAGTTATCTCCTTCTAAGCTAAGTAATCCTTATAAGCTATAAATCTTCTCCTCTTTAACTACTACTAAATTACCTACTATAGCTACTAAAATAAAGCTAGTAGGTAGAGGTTAAAACTATATAAAGTCTTAAATAAAAGATATACTAGCTATAGTATAAAATAATAGTATTATACCTAATAAAGTAGTTAGATAATATAGTATACTTAGGACCTTATTTATATAGTAATTAAAGATAGAAAAAGTCTTTAATTAGTAAATTTAACCTATTTAATAATTATCTATTACTTAAGAAGAGAGTATCGCTACTTAGATTCTATACTAAGAGAAGCTAGGCTATACTCTAATAGCCTCTCTAGTTTATACTCTTACTATAACTATTCTTAAGAAAAATAGTAATATAAAGCCCTTTAGTAAAAGCTAGACTAATAGCTTTAAGAATAGGAATCCTAGTATTTAGTTAAAAATAGGCTATAAATAAGAGGTAGAGAGGTTTACTATATTTACTTTTAAAGTAGTTAACTAGTTTTTTAATTATCTTAAAGACTTTAAATAGGTAGAATTTAACTTAATAGTTAATATAAATAAAGGTAGTATTATAGAGGGAAGTAGTATATTTACTCCTTTTTAACTTAACTATATATAATTAAATAACTAATGATTATATAGGTTATAATAAATTTATACTTAGAAGTACTAATAGCTAATTAATAGTAGTTAAAGCTAATACTACTTAAGCCCTAGTTATAGTAATAGACTTAGTTACTATAAAGGGTATTTATATACCCCTAGGTATTATTTTTAAAGGAAAACAACTATAAATATAGTAGTTTATAGAGTAATTAAAGTTAAATATACCCCTAGAATAGGGCTTTAATATATCTAAAAATAGGTAGACGAGTAATAAAATTCTAGTTAACTAGCTTTAGGATATTTTTTTACTTATAATTAATAAAATATATAATAACAATAAATCTTATACGATTATAACGCTATACTATAGGTATAATATTAACCCTTACTAGCTTTTAGTATATACTTCTTATAGTTTATAACCTCTTAATAATAAGGTATTTAGTATTTTTAAAATAGTATTTAATAAAGTAATAGAAGACTTAAATAGCTAGATAGATTTAAGTCCTCTTAGTAAGATTAACTTTATTAAATATTTTATTAAAGCCTATAAGGCTATTAGTAAGTAAACTATTAGGAATACTTTTAAGTATATAAGGATATACCCTATCTTTTATAAGAAAGTATTATAGTATCCTAAAATTAAGCCTAATAAAGCTCTTAAGCTAATTATTAAAGTTCCTAAGTAATAATCTAGTAATAATAATACTAGTAGTTAATCCTCTATTAAAGAGGTTAATAAGAATTATATAAGCAGAGACTATATCTTAAATTTAGCTTTAAGAGATAATAAAATAGCTAAATATAAAGCTAAGAAGATTACTAATAAGATTAAGTTATTATAAGTATAAGTTACCCTACTAGAAAGAGAGAATTATAGCTTTAGGGCTAAAAAAGAGGTCTAAGAGAAGATAAAGCGCTAAAAGGTAATTCTAAACCCTAACTAGGAATTTATTACTATATTTAAAATTAGTAATAAGAACCTTACTATAGAAGCCCTAGAAGAGCTTCCTAGGCCTTAAAAACGCTATAAAGTTACTATAGTTAAGGTAGAAGAAGAGGAGGAGGATAATATTAAAGATATATCTAAACTAGAAGTTTTAGAGGAGATTATATTATATAGTAAGTATATAATTTAATAACTAGCTAGACGAAATATTTAAGGAACGTCTTATAATTATTTTAATACTATTTATAGGTATATAGGAAGAGGATTAATTGATTTATAGCTATTTAAATACCCTTACTTTAGGTGTAAATAGGTGACTAAAGGTAGGTATAACTAAAGGTGGGTGGGGTACGGTATAGCATTAGCTATATATTATATATATAAACTTAAATCGTAATTATTTTAATGTAATAGTTAATGAAAACTATTATAAAAAGAAGTTTAGTAGCTAATAAATAAAAAGTACTTGTATAATAACAACGGTTAATATTCAAAGGTATTATATAAATAATTTATCTAAAATAATTAGAGTTAAAACGTTAACTTAGTACTATTACTAAATATAGGAAGCTTCTTATTATTAAAAACTTTAAATAACCTAAAACTGAAGATATTATTATTCTTAGTTTTAATTTAAATTAATAATAATTTATTTAAGAAACTTTAAAAGCTTTTCCTGTATAAAACTAATTTTTAGAAGAAATATTAAAGTTAAAAATAAAATAAAGTTTTAAACTTAAAAAACTGTAAGTAAATAATTAAAGTATAACGAACGTATTATTTTAGAATACGGATATTCGCGCCTCAAAAAATAGATACCACGCTTAAAATCATTAATTATCAAGCTATAACCAATTAGAGCGCCCTATTCCACTATACTACACTACCCTAGTACAGTGATTTTTATACCCTAATATATAGAAACTTATCCTCTTCCTATAAATAAATACTCGCTTATTAACTACCTATAAATTACTTAATTAATTAAATACTTTATACAATTAATTAATTTAGTATTAAAATCAATATTTATTAAGTTAAATATCGTTTTTTCAAATTTATAGCAATATTAGAAGTCCCTAACTACTTAGGTCTTAAGCTATAAATATAATAGCTAGTAGACTACTAAAGTTGTAACAAATCTTTATACATTTTACTATACAACTATACAAATGTTTAATCCCTAAATGCACGCTTAAATGATAAAATATACTAAATAAGACTAGTCTCATTATATAGATCGTCTTCGAAACTATATAATAATATATAATTCTATAGGGTTAGGGTTAGTGTATAGGGGTATAAATAGGGGGTAAAGCTATAGTATTCCTTGTATAATTGACTAAAATTTTAGTCAAAACTTATACCCTTGCAATTACCCCTCTTTCTAAACCCTAACCCCCGGAAAGAAATATAATTA
>MAVT02001415.1:0-12794 GCA_001702395.2 Diaporthe helianthi | reverse complement strand
AAAATAGCTAAAGAAACCTATATTTAATTTATAAGGTAGATACTAGTAAAAATAAAAACCTAATAATATTAGGTTATCACTCTACTAGATACCGCTAAAGGTACATCTAATACTATAGAGAAAAAGAGAGGAAGAAAGTTAAATAGTAGCCTAAAGCTAAAAGATATATTTTATACACTCTAATTAAAGAGGAAACGTACAATATAAGGTAAAAGAAGAGTTAAATTATTATCCTCTAAAAGCTTAAAAATCTACGTAGCGGTATAACTACTTATATAGCCCATCTATAGTAGGTTTTCCCTGCGCCCTAGAACGGTACTATTAAGAAAAAGCTTAAGCTAACTAAGATAAGGCATTATATACCCTAGTTATAAGGATAGTTAATACTTAAATTAACTAAGTTAAAAAAAACTATAATTATAAATCTTTTAACTTTATACTTAGTAAGGTTAATTAATAGATATTAAAAATATTATTTATTACTTAATTATTCCTTAGTTATTAGATAATTATACTATATAAATATAAAAGCTATTAATTAATTATTAGTTAAAGATAAAATATATAGTTATTAATTATTAACTATATATTAAATATAAGGAATTTAAATATTAAATATGTGCTAATTACTTATTAGTTAATAATTAGTTAATTATTTAGTATAAAATCTTTAATTATAAGTTAATAATTAAATGTGAGATTATTAACAATAAGTTAATTATTACATTTAATACAGTTTGTAATTAATTAATTATTTAAAACTTACCTATGTGAGGAATTGCTATAGACGAGCATCATGCTTGCTATCCTCTAGCATGAGCTCATTCCAACATCACGAGAATGACGTCCGACGCCCTGGATTATACCCGTGGTAAACCCGGCCGCTGAGCTCCACAAATTGATGCCGCATCCCGGAGCAATACACAAATTAACCGACATCAGTCGCCAGGAATGAAAAGCCGTCTGGTCCCCTCGGTGGGAAGGGGGAAACCGGAGGGGACTTGGAACTGCTGTAGGTACTGTCCGTCTTCTAGTAAGACAGCCTCGATGACGGCTGCTAGAAAGTGAGGCAGGAAGCAGTCACCTCCAGATGATCATGTCCGCCATGGATATAACAACATCCGCCGCCCCCACCCTGGCGGGAGACCAAACACCCCCAGCACCTAGAGCCGATTCCAGCCCGGATAATACTGCTGGCGAGTCCTCCGACCAGGACATTGAACTCGCGAACGGACTAGGACTACAAGGAAATCAACCAGCCGGCTCGGCCGAGAAGCACTCAGGCTACAATGGTACGAACCACAACGACAACGACCCCAACATCGTCGATTGGGACGGACCCGACGACCCAGAACAGCCAAGGAATTGGCCCGCAGGCCGCAAGGTCCTCTTTGTGATGGTCACCTCGGCCATGGTGACATGCGTATCCTTCGGCTCAAGCGTCTTCGCGCCGGCAGAGCACATGTTTGCCCAGGAGTTTGGCGTGCCGCTGATTGTAGGACAGCTGGGCGTCTCCCTATGGATCCTGGGCTTCTTCGCCGGGCCCATCTTCTTCGGGCCCATATCGGAGCTCTTCGGCCACCTGCTTCCGCTCTGCGTCGGCATGGCTGGTAAGCATCACTTTCCACCTGGTCACCCTGCACGGATCGGATTGTATCCCCCCAGGCCGGCCGTCGTCTTTCATGTTTTGGGATAAATGGGATGTTGAAGTCCAGAATAACTACTTAGGTACAACCCACTTTAGGATCTGTAGCAGGGACTAATGTCAAAAAAACTGGTGACAGGCATGTCCGTGTTCCAGATCCCGATCGCGCTGGGCGGCAACGTGAGGACGGTGCTCATCTGCCGCTTCTTCGCGGGCGCATTTGGCAGCGGTGCCTTCGCCGTCGTGTCGGGGACGTATTTCGAGCTGTACGAGCCCATCCCGCGCGGCGTGGCGCTCGCCTCGTCGGGCATGTCCATCAACCTCGGCGCCACCGTTGCCCCCGTAGCCGGCGCCTTCCTCTCGTACGGGGCACCGCACTGGCGGTGGACGGCGTGGGTGACGCTCATCTTTGCCGGGGTCCTGTGCCTCGCGGCGCTCTTCACCGTCAAGGAGACGTCGAGCCGCAGGATCCTGCGGCTCAAGGCGGCGAGGCTGCGCGTCGAGACGGGCAACTGGGCGCTGCATGCCAGGTCCGAGGAGACGCCCGTCGAGCTCCGTGATGTCGTCCAGCGCTATCTCACCAAGCCGGTGCGCATCATCGTGCAGGAGCCCATCCTGGTCATCTTGACGGCCTACCTCACGCTGGTATATGGCATCCTGTATCTGTCTTTCCAGGCCTTCCCTGCTGCCTACCAGCAGCGCGGGTGGTCGGTCCCGATGAGCAACCTGCCGTTCCTCGCGGTGCTCCTTGGCGTTCTCTCGGCGTTCCTCACCTGCTCGCTCTACACTATGACGTACTACAAGAAGAGAGTCCTCGCCAACAATGGCATGACAGAGCCCGAGTGGCGTCTGCCTCCTATGATACTCGGTGCTGGACTGCTCCCTCCATCCTTGTTCTGGTTTGGCTGGTCGGGGAACGTACACTGGATTTGCCAGGTGATCGCGAGCTACGTGATCGGGTACGGGCTGCTGCTCATCTTTATCACCGGCGTCGTGTATCTTGTGGATGTGTATCAACATCAGTGAGTGCAATATCTCTGCCCGTGGCAACATTGAAAGTGATTAACACATCATAGTGCCAACTCAGCCATGTCGATCCATGTTATCGTCCGGAGCTTGATCGCATGTTCGTTCCCGCTGTGGGCGAATATCATGTACGACCATCTTGGTATACCATGGGGGACTTCATTGCTAGCATTTCTGTGTATCGTCATGCTTTTCGCGCCAGTGACCTTTTACTATTTTGGGGCAAAGATAAGAAGCTGGAGTAGATTTTCAGTCGGGAGTGCTATATAGATAGTGCTTAGGAGACGTAAACCGTTTAAATCGTATATACTAATTATAGAGATTATAGAATAGTGCTGTCGTTTTCTGCTCCGCTCTTCAACAGCGACCACGGTTCCTCTCATGTCATGTAGTATTAAGTGCCCGACTTTCCACAGCTCTAGAGTTCCAATAGTAAACGCCTAGCCCGTCTACAAATTATAGCCAAGTTTTACTAAAAAGCAACTAGAAAAAATACCAATTCGAAACCATTGCAAGCTGACTTTTCCAAGCAGTATACAGACTACACTCTAGAGCCTATATTCTAGGTCTTGTAGGTAGTCCAAGCGCTCTTCCCGGAAGGGGGATCCTACTACTAGGAAGAAGAGCCCAATTAGTACTAGTAAAGTTTTAGAACTTGAACAATACAACCACCCATCCAGGAGTTGCCTTCTTGCCTCCTGGAGCCAGTCGTGTTGTACAGTCTCCGTCTAGTATGGGTATCAAAACAAAGGAAACCAACCCCCCCCCCCCCTAGAAAAAAAACAAAAAAACACCAAAACACACAACATCAACTCGCCGCTAACTTAGGGTTATCTACTTAAGTACTCTCACCCGCCTTCAGACCTTGTCCCGCGGTGAACCTTCTTGCCCTTCCCCTTGCTCGCCCGACGCACCAGCATAGGCAGCTTCATGTCCAGGTAGCTCCTCACCTGCGCCGTCCCGCCCAGGAGCTTGCCGGCCCTGTTACCCCTAGGGACCTGCACCTTCGCCGCCTTCTTCTCGCGCGCGTCCCGGCCCCGGAGCGCCGGGTGTAAGCCCAGCAGCTCGGCCGGGTCCCCACGGTCATCACCACCGCCACCCTGGCCGCTGGCCCCTCGCCGGGCCCTGAGCTGGAAGTCGGGCACCTGCGTCGTGCTCGACGTTCGTGTCGAGGGCCGGGACGACTTGGTCTGGGTGCGGGTGGCAGCATTTGTGCGTGTGCTCGAGGTGCGCTTCAGGGTGGTCTTGGAGGAGGAGGAAGCTTGTGTCGTCGTTGTCGAGGAGCGTGTGCGGCGGCCCTTGGGCATGTCGGGCCAGGGCTTCTCGGCCTCGGGGAGGACGCCGTCCCATAGCTCGACGGTCCGCACCGAGAAGGCCGAGCCCAGGATGCTCTCGAAGAGCCGCTCGGCTGTCATCATCAGGGCGAAGGGCTCGTCTTTGTAGGCGGTTATGATGACGCCGTAGAGGACCTCGCCTTTTACTACCCACGAACCTGATGCAGCTGGGCCTGTTGAAGTTGGGGGTCAACACAGGTCACCAAAAGAAGAAGGCCGGTCGGTAACCCCACAACAAAACTTACCCAAAGGCTGAGAAGTCTGCACCCTGCGAACGCGGAAATCCCTGCCCCGTACGATAAAGAATACCGAGCCCCAGACAAGCTGCGCATCAGCCACGCGGCCCGCACCACCCAGGATATAGACAGGCCCCTCATCGAGGGCAGACGAGCTCGCCGAGGCAGTCGACCGAATGGTGACAGGCCCGTCAGACCCAGGCGGGACGTAGCGGTTCCGCATATCAGAAGACACGCCGCGCAGGCGCAGCAGGGCAAAGTCGGTAGCACCATGCGGCCGGGCGGCACGTTTGATCGCGACATCGCCGCGCGAGTTGACCGAGACGCCGAGGAAGTCGATGGCGGCGTCCCGCGTGGCGGGCTGCCACGCGCCGGGCTCGACGTCGCCGGCCTCGAGCACGATGGCGTCCCTGTCGACGGCCTTGCCCTTGGGCGTGTGCAGGAGGAGGTCATCATCACCAACGCCAACGCCGTTCTGGTTGTCGAACGAGCCCTTGAGCACCCCGCTGCCGTCCAGCATGCCGTGCGCCGTCGTCACCCCGAGCACGTACTTGCCGTTGATCTTGAGTAGCCCGCCCAGCCGGCACAGGCTCTGATGCGTGTGGACCTTGTCGGCCTGCACCGTGGCGCAGACCAGGGCGCCGCAGGCCGTGTCCTTGTCCCGGCAGCTCTCGACGTGCACGGTCAGCACGGCCCCGTTGGACAGCTTGATGCTGTCCTTGTTGCTGGCGTTGGTGCTGGTACTTTCGTTGGTGTTGTAGTTGTTGTTGCTGCTGATGGTACTAATGGCGTCGTCATCATCATCATCATCGTCGTTGGCGCCGAGGTCCACGTCGACCAGCTTCCGGTCGCTGCTCGCCTCGATCCGCCCTCCGCCCTCGTGGATCTCAATGTCGGTCTGTAGGTAGTCCAGCTCCAGGACGACCTGGTTCAGGGCGGCTGCTGTGACCACGTTGCCTGCGAGTGTGCCTGATCTGTACAGGATCCACACCGTCGGTGCCAGTGTCACGGTGCCAGTCATGAGGTCCGCATGGCCGGACATGCGGAGCTCATAGGTGATGCGGACATCCTGCTGGCTGAGGTGTGCGCAAATCTCCTGTAGGTCCTGTTCCAACAGCGGCAGGGTCTCGGTCTCGAACTCGACGAGAGCCTCGGGTGGCGGGTTGACAACGTCGGGCCACCCGATGTAGAGCTGGTGGTGTTTGGAGAACCTGTAGACCACGGGTGAGTTGAGGTCAAACTCATACATCCCCAAGGTCCGTGGACATATGCACGAGCTGCACATGTCGCTCATGGGCGTGTGTGCTGACACAGGCGTGGCTGTTTGGGTGCATATAGATCGTCCATCGTTGTCGTGTCCGTCCAGGAAAAGCGATAGTAACGATCTCAGATAGCCCCTCCGCGCCGTCCCAAGTACTGGCAGGGCGGGCAGCTGCTCGACAGCATCCTGCTCATCCGACCGTGGCTCAGTCGCTGTCGATGTCCTCGATCTCGTCGAGTCGCTGGGCTGAGAGCTCTTTGCGCCGCCATTCTGCTGCTGAGAGAGCCTCTTGGCGTCGCTGCCTGACGTGCGTGAGGACCTGAACGAGAGTAGAGAAAACGGTATGTACAGGCGGTTCACGGTGGCGCCGGACCACCTCTTGAGACGCGATCTGGAGCTCGGAACGGTGGTCGGGTCCTCTGACGTACCGACAGCGCCATAATGATGGGGCTGATCCATTAATAATTATTGATGCGTCTGGCCCTTTGATGTAAAGTCCACGCGAACTTGGACGAACTTAGAAGTCCGTGGCGGCCGTGGCGGCCTTGGGAGAGATGGAGGAGGTAACTTCAAGCGATACGGACGGCGTCGGCCTCGGGATCGGTTGTGAGCGCAAAAGGGGTTTCCATCGATTCACGGCGCGTCACGGTCAGAGGTATGACTGATATGACCACGTCGAAGGGAGTGAAGTTCACCGGGGGATTGATATTGCAGGGCGTGGCGGTTAATGCATGATCGATGGGATGCGGTGCCCGGCAGCACACCTGCGTCGCGTCAACGAGTCCAGCTCGCCCAGCTAAAGGAAGAAGGCGTGAACCTTAAAGTAATTCCTGGCACCACCCAGCAGGAAAACAAGACATCTCAGACGGTGGCACTAGCCAACTGTCAATGTCGAGAGCGTGTCTGAGGCCACTAGAGGCTCAAACACAGGGGTGAGGCTGGCCGGTCATGGTGCGACGCTACGCTTTGGTGGGATGGTATGGACTGCCCAGGTGCCCGATTGTATTAATACCAACAGAAAAATGAATTCCCATCTGAACTACCAAAGTATGCTGTGCATGCTCCTTTTGCTGTGCTATTGTGTCACAAAGGTGACGCCGTGCTCAGGTGAGTCAGGTCCTGTTCGGTCCCGACTCACTCCCGGAGCTCCGGTCAATGAGACGACCAAATGAGACGACCAGACCTTGGTACTCAAGTATCCGAAGTTCATCAGCGGCACGGGAACTTGGACCTGGAAAAGCTTACCACCTGGGCAGGCGTGCAATGTGACGTTTCGGCAAATTTGAGGGTCACACGCACTCGTGTTACTTAAGTATGGCCGGCATTGAAAAATGGTGTCGTTATAGATCGGACCAATTGCTGGGTAGGTCTACCATGATTCTCGTTAACTGTTATTGACTTTGCTATAGCTTATTACACTCTGCCCAATGACTATGTGCACCATCAAGGATGGCACCCTGAGCCCCGTGGGCATGCGTGAGATGGCCAAGATTCACTAACCTTTGGACTCACTTATTAACTACTACTATTCATAAATCACATTTAATACTAAAGTAGTACATATAATACCATTATAGCGCTACTACTTACATACCTAGGGAAAGATTGAATAATGTCGCAACAAGGAAGGAACTACTAGCGGTGGCCTAGAGTACTTAGCCGCACTCTAGTGCAAGAGGCGTAAACACCCTCCTCCTTAAACAAAAATATACACGAATACAAACCATTATCGTATAATACAATTGTAATTAACTAACACTAATTAGTAGTTGCTTAAACTATAGATAGTTAGAATAAAAAAACTTACTAATAATAATTTCTTTATTTTACAATATTTTTATTGTTAATAATATACTATATAGCAAACAATTGCTTTAATAGGCTTTTCTAAAAACAAACGCCTAAGTACTTACTGCAAAGATCCTTTTAATATCTTGATTTTCCCTACGTTAATTATACATTTATTAAAACCTAAAATAATATACATTCTTTATATATAAGTTTTACATTAAAAATAGCTTTTTTTAATACTAAAAATAGCTTATAAATAGCTTTAATTTAATTATTATTGCCTAAAGTAATTTGCTACGCTATATTTATTTGTTAATAGCTAACAATAATTGCAACTGCTACTATATAGTAAATTCTTAGAAGCTACTTAGTAATAATAAAATAAACTATAATAATTATATAACTTTTATTGTTACTACCTTTTCAAAACTAAATAGCTACTATTTACTTTTTTTCCCTAACTACAAAGTTTTCCCTAATAACACTAACTTTGCTTTAACTACTATATCTAGCTTTAACCTTTTAAATGCCTATATATTATAGCATTACCTATATTAAACCTTTATATATAATAGTTATTTTCGCTAAGTATTTTTTAGTTATAACAATTGCCTTTATAATAACCTTTAAGAAATACTCCTAAAATATATCCTTAATAGCTAAATTAAATAAAACCTTTTATAACTAGATAATATAGCTTTTGCTGCAAATCCCCTTGCAAATAAGAATGCAAACCTTGTAAGAGATTACAACTTAGGTAAACTCTTTAGCAAATACTTAATACTAAACCTAGCATACTACAAACATATAAGAGCACACTTATAGTTTATACTTTTATTACTAAATGCTTTAGTTAAATATTTAGTAATAAGCCTTATAAGTTACCTAATAAGTTATAACTAGTAAAAACTTTACAATAATAACCTATTTGTAGTATATTGCAAGGATTTTGCAATATAAATAAAAAACATATTTATTAAACTACTAACTTTTTGTAAATAATTACTAAAGATCTTTTTGCAAACTTAAAGGGTATATACTAAACGCAATAACCAACTAGTTGCTTTATAACTGCATACTCTAGCCTATTTTAAGGAGAAATTACCCTAGAACAAAGTTAAGCTTTGCAATATTCTACTAGCTTCTAAATTAAATATAAACAAGTATTGTACACGCTTACTAGTACTAAGCTTACTAGTAAACTTGCTAAAAGCACTAATAAAGCTAATAAAAAACCCCTAAAACTAAGAGCAACAAGCTTCGTAATAGCTAGGATAGGTAGAATAACCTTTACTACCACCGAGCCTAGAATTACAAGAACTTGCAGCTTAACCACCTAGAGCCCAAAGATAACAATAAGGCCTAGTATTTCCACTACCTAAGAATATACTAAGACTTTAGCGCCTATAGACTTTAGCCTTAAGTTTACCTGCGAGGCTATAACAAAACCTACTATTTTAGCTTGTATTTTAGCCGCCCGGAATTATAGCATTAATTAAAATAAGTTTATTATATAATAAATAAGCGCAAAGCTTATACTAGCAGTATACTCTATATTTGGCGCAACTATAAATATAGAGATTATTATTACAGCCTTTGCGTTTATAGTATAAACAAAATATTAAGTATAATTTTTACAAGATACTGCCCCTATAAAATATACTTAACGAAAAACTAAACTTAGCAAAGTTTATATAGTTTGTTAAAACTTTTAACTCTTTTTAAAAGTACTCCAGGGAGCTATACAACTTACTAAATAATAAAATAAAGATGTTTTTTAATATTTATTACTATACTAAGATTTAGCTAAGCTAATTCTATATAGTTTTTCCTTAAATACTAAGGAATTAAGCAAAAGCTTACTACTTGCATTTTGTAAACTAAGCTAATATGTTTGCTATAGTATATATAAAAATTAAAACATACTTTAATATAAACCTAAACTACTAGTACTATTATATAGATTAAACTATAATAACGTTTGTAAAAATAAGAGTGTAGAATTTTAACAAGGATTTTTATAGGGTGTTGCGCGCTATACTTAATAAACTTTAGCTATACTAACGCGCGCTAGGTTTAAACTATATAGGAGAAGATAACCTTTGTATAACGATTATTAAAGCGTGTAAAGGAGTACTAGAACTCGAGATAGCATTATTTAAACCCGTATAATTATACAAAAAGTTGTTTTTAAACCTAAAATTTGCAGTAAAAACTTAACTTAGCTATAAAAAATGTTAATAGTTAACGTAATAAATAACGTTTAAGGTTAATACTATATTAATTGCAAGTACAATAGATAGTTTAAGAGCAGAGAAGAACAACTATTGCGAGGCTTCTAGCGAGAAGGCCGAGGATTTAAATATGGCCGTGGAAACTTTAGTAACCGTAGAGAATTCCAAGGATAGCTATAAAAGAAGAGATGCTTTGTTTATAAAAAAAAGAAATGCTAGTTAATAAAGTATACTGCTAACAAATAATAAATAGCAAGAAAAAGTTATTTAAGCTAATGTAAATATAAAAGTTGCAATAAAAATAACTTTAAAAACTATTTGCTAGAGTTTAAGGGGTATAATATAAATAACAAAGAATACTATAACTATAAAAAGGATGAAAACAATAGTTATAACAAGGAATATAAAGGCAAAGCTTGGTTTCTAAAGGCAAATATTAACTTTTTTAAGGTAAACGTAAACTATCTTGCGAATTAATTCTTTATGTATAAGTTAACTAAGATAGATATTTTTAAAAATATAATAATTATATTAGCTAGCTAATTTGTTTTGGAGGATAGGTATTTAAGAGTATAATTTTAAGGGATTTTTCTAGATATAGGAGTATTAAAGATTTCCACTATTAAATGTAAATAATTCCTTGTATTGCAATAAGAAAACCTAAAATATAAGTTAAATGTAACGGCCGCGGGAGTAGTAAAAGTTAAATTTAGAAATAGAATACTAATTAAATTACTAAAAATAGTAGATATTAATACTTTAGTAGAACTTGTAACATTTTACGTTGTACATATATAAACTTTTTTTTTACTTTCTCTAGCTAATATAAATTAAATAAAAGTTTATTTTAATAACGTTATAAACAAGTTAGTTTACTACAATAATATAACGGTTGTACCTATACTAAGAAAATAGGGATATCTATAGTTTTTTTTAAATAAAACTGCAAATATTGTTTATTTCTTTAGTAAGATAAAGTTAAAACACTTACACCGTTGCTTTAGACACTTAATAATAGACTACTTATACTAGATATTAGAAAAAGCTAAATATATAAACGTAGATAAATAAGCCCTTGCGAAAATTAAAAAGATATACTACTAGTACTAAATAAATGCACTAGCGCTAAAGCAATTTAAATTTACTCTTTATAATAATTGCAAGTTTAATTATAAAATACTGGTTGATATAATATATTTAAACAAATGTTTAGTTTTATATATAGTAAACTAAGTAACAAGTTTTTAGAGCGCTAAATTTCTAAAATCTATAATAATAAAATATACTTAGTAGATATTGTAAACTTTATAGATTAATATATATTAGGGACCGCTAAATATAATTACTTACAACGTAAGTATAAACTTTGCATTTTCTAAGTTTTATACTAAGGTATAAATAATAAAAATATCTTGTAAACAAGTTTTAGTTAAAGTATATTAGTTAATTAGCAAAGTTAAATAATACTATTACTCTTTAAAATGTACTTACAACGTTTTATATATAAACTTGCACAATAGTATAAATAACAATGCTATTTTGCAAATAGTAGTTAAAGCTATAAATAATACTACTAGGCTAGATAGATTAGTGCTTATACTATTAGTATTTAGTACTTACTCGCAAGTATTATATAACTTATTATTGTTACTACTTACTTAGAAAAAAGCTAATATAGTTAATAAAGCTATAAAAATGTTAAAAAAGGCTATAGCTAAGAGATAAGTTTAAAACGCGCTAAATATAAGGAATAAATCTATTAGCAATATAGTCTTTTTACTATAATGCAATGTTTGCGTATAGCGAGAAAAAGAAAAATAAACTAGCCTATACAAAGTTATTTTAATTAACAAACATAATATAACTTTAAATATACTAAATGGCCTAACGACATTTAGGTTAACTATAATTTGGCTATACTTCCCTAATATAAAAGAAGAAGAATAAGGCTTGCAACTAGCAGAACCTACTACGGAACTTAGAATGCTAAAACCTATGCAACCCTCGTCTCTAGTAACAAAGGACTATATTACAATAGTATATATAACAAAGAAAGAAGACAACAACTATACCTTAGCTATAAAACTAAGGCAAAATAGCGTAATTATAACGCCTAGCTTGCTATTTAAAGAATTAAATAAAATAAAGGTTAATAACTTTATAGCTAGGGGAGTTTTTAAGTTTAAAAGATAGTTATAAACAAAGTATAGCAACTATTGTTTATTTAAGTCCTAGATAGTACAAGAAGTAAAAAGCAAAATAATAAAGCTATATAAGAAATTCTAGTTAATTATCTAAAGCTATAATAATAAGAGCAAAGATTTTATTTTAACCTAAAGCTTAACAATTTAACGAATAAGCTAACGTATAATCCTTATATTTGCTTTATTTTTAATTTAAAGTAACAAGATATTTTTAATGCTTTAGGATATTACTTAGGCTTATCTTTAATTAAAATTAAAGCTATAGCGTATAATTTTTGCAAAACTACTAAAGGAATTAAAAAGTAAATATCTAAATAGAATAATCATTTGGGTAGTTAAACTACTTTATAAAATTACAAAAGCTAATAACGTTAAACACTAACGAGTTGCCCACCCCAACGAGTTACTTATTTTTACGCTAACCACTCCCCTTTATCTTTCTAACGCGTTTTTTCGCGCATTTTCTCAAAATAACAAAAACAAAAGAAGCTAATATTATACTTGCCCTCCAAGCTATCCAAAATAATCCAAAACTTAGCACTTAACATATATTTAAGATTTATTAAGTCCCTCGCACTACTTTACGCGATAAAATAGCTAGCCAAATTGCGTAACAATATACCTACCCTAATAACAAAAGATTAACGAAAATAAAAAAAAAGGTTATTGCTTAATACGTATTTAACTAGGATTTACGGGAATATTTATTTATTTTTAAGAATATAGAAGATATAGCTAACTTTTTGCTTTAAAACTATAGCAGCAGCGCTATTAGGAAAAACTAAGCGCAAAAATTCGTTACATTAAAACTATATTTTAAAATACGCGTTAACCATATATATAACTACTAAAAAGCCCTATACAAAAACCTAGATATAATAAATGCGTAGTTTAACTTTATGTTAAATATATATATAAAATATAAAATTTTAAATAGCAATACCTATAATTTTGATAAAACAAGCTTTATAATGGGTATTAGTGTACCTAAAATAGTAGTTATAAGTGTAAACTAATATAGATAAGCAAAATTAATATAGCTTGGAAATTAGCAATAGGTAAT
>MAVT02001414.1:0-12799 GCA_001702395.2 Diaporthe helianthi | reverse complement strand
GAGGGAGGGTGGGCGGATTCAGGGGGCGGGCGGGATTAGGAACGGGGACGTTAGCTGGGGGTTTTGGACCAAGGACGCAGTGGGCGCTATTCATTCCCCTTGGAACGAGATGATTTTGACTATTAATATCGACCGAGGTGGGGAATAACTCACAACAGGTACACATTGGGGAAAGGCCCCCCTGCTCCTTCTAGCTTCTCACTCCCATTTACGCTTGCGCCATTCATTCCTATCGCAAGTGAAAACTCCCACGGCTTACCCCACTCCGGTGGTGGTGGCCTGTAGCCGGATGGTTTGTCCTCACCCATTAAAGCATGGGTCAGGAAAAATCCGCTCTGGAGAAAAGCAATGATGCTGAGTACGAAACTTATGATGGTGATTGTCCCGGGTTCCCGCGGCTCAATCACAGAAGCCGCCGTCGAAGCGGTGTAGTTGGAGAACATGGCTGTTCAAATGGGAAAGTATGTATTGGAAGATATCAATAGTACGCAGGCCAGGAATCAATTGATGTCTCAGGGCCTGGATTTTCGACGCCCTACGTTCTGAGCACAGCTCATGTGGCACTTTCCTCAAGCACTTCTCAAATTGGGCCACAATAGGATTAATAAAGAATATCCTCATAGTGAGGTATACTAATGCTTTGGTCGTAATGAGAAAGTTGCTCTGACCATTTTCTACACTTGAGCACAGGCAGGTGAATATCGCGATCCACATAGAGATAAGTGATTGAAGCCGCCCATTGGTCTATTGCGGAATGTGTTCCACTGACCATCATCTACTTTGATGTTCTCTTATCTGGGACAGGTTGGTAAAAGGCACCACAGTTAACCAATGCATCTGTCGTTCATATTTCTGCGTGGTCCGAGGTCCCTCACCAACGGCTTATTACAGTTAGAATTACTGCCAGGTGACGTGAGTTGTCGGTCATCGAAGTTCAAAGGTTATCCGTGCCCACTGCACCTCAAGCTGTTTCTATGTGATCGATGGCGGGGAAAATGATAGCCCGTGTCCATTAGTGCCTAGTAATTGATCAGTGCGTTAATAAGACGCGGCTCATGCGTGCACGTAGTACGAGAGACTCAAGTAATTCGTGAATGCCTATCTTGGTGAATTGCGCGCTATATGTGCAACGACTCGAAGACTACACACGATAGAGAAAGGACGTGGCTAAGATTGAAGACGGAACCTTGAGACGTCTTTAAATCAGTGATACTTTCAGTGGATGCTCCAAAACCGTATCGACTACTTTGGAGGAGAGCCTTGGATCTCCCTTCGCATGTTAGGCCTACTTTTGTTTCCACATAAGTCTTGTAGAGAAGCAGTTAAGCAGAAATGTTGATTGCTTGATTGGCATTGCTGCGTGCGCTTGCTCAAGCCTGGCTAATGGCCATTAAGCATGGCGCCACTTGGGCCTTCAGATAATGCCGAGGCAGAAACACCAAGGGCCAAGTTGAAGCAAATGGCAATGCTGGACGCAATGCGGAAGCTTTATGATCTACTCTAACACATACCCAAACAACGACTGGCTCTGTTATCAGACCTCGGCACATGCCAAAGCACGACCGAAGAAATCCGCCAAAGGCTCACCACAGACTCTGCACATGTGGTCTATTCCTCCTGCACATCGTAAGCAAGCATCATCGATGGTCTCAGGCATCTCTGTCTGAACGTGATGATCGAGTCTGCGATTTGACCTAAAACAGCAAGCACAGTCATCCAGAGATCGCGAGGATGTTTTACGACGAGAACTCGACTATCGAGGTGGGAGAATCCAGCGCAACGCTCGTTCCGAGGTATTGGTTCCATGATGGCCACATCTGATAGATAAGAAAACACCCTTGATTATTGGCTACGAGGAATGTTCCGCTGACTTTTTGTTTGTACGGAAAACTGAACTACTGGCCACGCCCCATGAAGTTCTAACGTTGTGACTCCAGTTGAGAAGACCAACACAGATAAACGCAGGGTGGACGTCAAACACCTTCCAAGGTTATTAGCCAGAGTCTCCCCTCCCCAGTCAGGCAATTACTATGCAGTACAAACAGACTCGGTGCATTAAATCCAGAAAAACAGCAAGTCAAGCGTATCAATCCATTCAAAGATAATTGTGTCATCAACTATCGATTCATTATGGGCATCATCCTTCTACATTTATATCTTTATTGATGTGGGTGAGTATACCCAAAGTGGTCCCTTCAAGTAAAACGAACGCCTGGTACTCTATGGTTCTAATCAAACCTTCTGTAAAGGCACATGGCAGTGCGAGAGTCCTTGAGGACACCACCGTGGTAACGGACCTTGAAGAGGCGGCTCCTGGTAACGACACTTCGAACGCGAACATGCTATGGGGCTCAAACCCGCCGGACTGTGAAATTCTCGGACACCCGGTCGACGAGGACCCAAGATGGGACTTCGGTAAGCTGAAAATGATTCCTTTGCCCACGAACCGCCCCCCCCCCGCCCAATCCATCATTTTGCCGTATCCTTTCTTTCCATTTCGCCTTCTCTTCGTCATGCGTTACCCGTTCTGGTATGTCAGGGTATCACCCACTGGCCACATTAGCTAATGCACAAGTTCAAATAGAGACGGCTCATCTTGCCAAGTGCGAGTGTTGGATCAAGCTTGCACTCAAGAGATGCCGAGTGACGATCCCCAATGACCATATCTTCAATGAGCGCAACAGAGCCGTTGACCCCGGCAGTTGTGGCAAGAGTGTATACGACGGGACCCCCCGGTGGTCGACGGCCAAATCGGGGCGTAACTGCATCTCGGACCACGTGTGTACTTCACTTCCCACATGCAAACACAGGTGTCCTCCTGCATGCGCACCTTGAAAGAACCTCACTCACTAATCATGGCGGTCAGGACAATGTCGCCCGTGTCGAATGGAACAACGGCATCATGGCACCGCTGTCGAAAATCAAAATTGGCTTCGACAGGGGTACATGTTCCCAGTTCAAAGACGTGCCTTGCGAACAGCTTGACCGTACGCCGTCGGATGCATTGGATGACGACGATGACTAAGGTCCAGGCTCCAAATATGTTTCGGGCATTCACCAGCAGGAAGGTCTGCCACTTCATGATTTCTGCGCGTTCTTCGGCTTCCTACCTCAGTCCCTCAATTGATGAACAAGTCACTGGGATGTAAGCGTGTGACGTACAGATTTCCTGGGGCACGTTGGCATTGTGTGCTGGGCATAGGGGATTCTACAGCACAGCATCCTCAAGTATCAATCATCGATGCCCACCAACTTCAGCTACCACCGGTTGAGAATGAATAGGAATCGCCATGTTCTCGGCCAGGCTTCAAAGCCATTGTGCGACGAAAAAAGTGACGCTCCCTGGATTGAGAAGTACCAACTTGACAACTATGGTAGAAGTGCCTCAAGCTGTTGTTTGCCTCCTCCAAAGCCAATTACGTGCCCTATAGACTCGGTGAATCCATGGCAGCTAGGAACCGTAAACGCTCCGCTTGGGGGCACAGGGAGTAGAATTCGAAGCCAACGCATTGCCAATGGTTCACGAAACTCGCATGAATACCAGAGAATGGTGATTTCTGGATAAATATCCTCGCTCCCAGTGTCCTTCAACCAGAGGGCAAGTGAAGAGTTTAAAGTGCGCATCTCGCACTATATCTCGCCTCAAGCTTTTCCGTCTCCATGCCTGCTCATTTCACGCGACGCGCTACGTCAGAACCAAAACTCTAATGGCCAGGACCCTGCGCCCCCGCATCTGCCAACATTCACCGACGTGCGGTCATGCTCGGGCTGGGCAGAGCAGCTCGGCAAAATACCGACCTCAAGCAAAGCCACTCGATCCCACAGACGATAGCATTCGGGCCCAGGTTGTTGTAGCATTCCGAAGGCCGAAGGAGGGGGGCTTATTGAGTGAGCTACCAAGCGCACGGCAGATAATGAGCCACCGGCACGGCGACCGAGGGTCCTCGCCCGAGCAGTCCGAGCCCCACGCAAGCAAGCGGCAGAAGACGACCGGGTCGGCCCTCAGCGGAGACGAGGAAAGTAATGCGACTCGTGTGAATAGGGTGCGGCAGAGCAAGGCGTGCGCCAACTGTCGCAGGGTCAAGGTCAAGTGTGTCACGGCCGAGGATGACCGGTCCGGCCGGTGCGCCCGGTGCCTCCGGCTGGACATTGTCTGTCTGCGCCAGAAGAAGTCGTGGACGGCCGGTGATACGGCCGAGGATGAATCTTCGCCGATGAGCAGGATAGCAGACCGATATGAATGCGGGAACACCGTGTGAGTTGCTGAAGTCTCCTATCAACTTAGAACCATCGGCCGGGTCTGCCTAGGAAAGTAGGGTACCGGTATAGCGTACCCAGGGCTCGCTCGCTGATGCATGTCACGCAGACAGACACAGATGACGGTCGTCAAGCTACACAGGGCCGTCGAGGACATCCTAGACAAGCTCGGGATGCCCAATATCGACATGTACACCCAGCCCACGGTCGTGGAAGCACATCAGCCCCCGCAGGAGTCACGACAGCACTCGGAGGAGCCAGCCGCGGACAAGGAGACACGCGAGCGCAACGTCTCTCCGGATCCGATGAAGAGCCTGATCGAGGTAACCAGGCTGAATGGGCTTCGGAGCCAGCTGCGGTCCAGCAAGCTCCGGAAGAAGGGGGGCATGCGCCGGATGGACTGTGACCTTGTCTCAGAAAGGATCATCTCCTTTGAGGAGGCCGACGAGATGCTCACCCTCTTCAGGAGGATGCAGTCTCGCCATCTGTATTCTGCCAGCATATCCCCCCACGCGACCCTCGAGTCCATCCGCAGCTCGTCTACGGTTCTCTTTACGTCGCTTATGCTTGTCACCTCTCTCCATGTCCCGGGCAAGGAATCCGTCCACGAGATGTGCCATTCGCGCTTCATGGGGCTGGTCTCTTCAGTTATGTTCGATCGGTTCCTGACCCTCGACGACATCCGGGGCCTGTGTATTGCTGCACTGTGGCAGCCTGATCTCAGCTGGAAACTGTCGGGTCTCAGCATCAGGATGGCCACCGAGTTGAACCTGCACCATGCCTTCTACGAAGCATTCAACGACGGCCAAAACAGCCACGCCATGACCGCAGAAGCACGAAAGGAGTGTCTGGAGAAGGCCCGTCTTTGGTATCTGCTCTTTGTCCTCGACCACCAGTCCGGAATCGCGCATGGACGGCCCCCGATGAAGTCAGTGCTGAGGCCCGTCGAGGACTACGATTTGCTCATCAGCTCGGCGGGTTGCACGAGCTTGGATACGGCACTGCTAGCACAGGTCACTGGTCTTGCCATCTTGAGCAGGGCTTTCGATCACTTCGGCTTGGAACCCAAGCGGATCATGGCAGGTTCTGATGACAACGTGCTCAACCATCTCCGATTCACAGAAGAGATTCGAGCCTGGAAGGATAAATGGCTTATGCTGTCTCAAGTCCTGGACCAAAACGAAGCCACTTCATCATCCGGGGCTAACATTGGTCACCATTCGAGAGATGTTACTCTACATTTCCTATTCAGTAACCTCGTCCTCAACTCTCTAGTCCTCCGCGGCAGGCCACTGGACAGGCTGTCAGAGTTGCCTGTGCCTCTTCGACCATTGGCGTCGAGGGCGGTCGACACGGGACATGCGATATTGCAGCATTTTCTCCATGAACCTGGCTACCAAGATGAGATTGTTGGCATGCCATTATACATGCATTCCATGATCGCTTTCGCCGTGGCCTTCCTTACCAAATTAGCACATCGCTGGCACGCCATCGGGATATCCGTGGATCCGACAACCTGCACGGAGCCCTTGATAAAGAACATCATCAAGCTTCTCAGGTCGTGCACAGCAGGCAAGAACCACATGGTATACAGCATGGCAGACGGCTTTGAGCGTATGCTGAGACAAATGAGAAAGACACAAGCGAGGCGACAACAGGGCCTGGTAGGCGGCCCGGATGCACAACCCAGTTCTGTTGTCGGACCTTCAGCCCCACAGCCGCAGAGGATGACGGCCAAATCGGTTACTGGAGGTGGTCAAGTCCAGACAACTGCCTCCACTGACTCACCGGATCTCTTTGCTTGGTGGGGCTTTCAGAACGATGGGCTTTGGTCAACCGGGATGGGCTATGACATCCTCGACTACAGCAATCAGTACTCCCCTCCGGGCGCGGATCTTACACAGCTCCAGGGGTACGAGATGCAGAACAGAAACTCGTATAGCCCATTTTGATATCAAAGAGAGAAAAATAGATTCAGTCTTTGATATACGTGCCTTCTAAGGTTTTGCTTCCCGAGTCAGCAGGGCTTCACTTGTTTTCTTTCTCCTCCCGCTTAGTTACCAATGGACTTGCCATGACTGTTAGATCTCAGACGGATGCTTCTTGAACACATGCATCCGGGCTGACGCCACTGTACCGACTGCAAGCACTGAGCGCTCCCATCCATGGCGTGGTTGCACTGCTCTAATCTAATTCATGCCCATTCATCTTGTGCCATTCATCCAGCGTCGGCAGCTTCCCCTCCAACTCCAGGTCAACGCGGGCGAGAACTCCCATGTTGGCTCCTGGCTCAACGTCATCATGTACCGACAGATTGTCGTACCGTGACTCGTCGATTTCCTCCACGCTTTGCAATAAAGAGTGCGCTGAATGCTTCATGTCTTTCCCTGGGCCCTGCGTGCATTTTTCCAGTCAATGGGGCCTAATCAGGGGGCACAGCTATGGAGGATTTTGAGACCTTAGTGCGGCAGCTATTGCTACACTAACGTTTCGTCGCTCTTATAAAAAGGGGTCCTCGCCGACTATCTAAATTCATTACTTGTATAGTAGAAGATCGAATACAATATAGTCTTTACCTCCATAGATAGGACACCCAGCCATCCGCCGCACTCTGAAGACAATTCTCCTTTACCATGTTCTGGTCTGCCAAAGGTTTCAAAGATACAGCTCCGACGCCAGCTTTCGTCTATTGAGGAAGGGCAAAGGGGCCAAGACGCGAACGTAGATCACCACCGTGCAGTCACGCAGGACAGCTCAGCACGGGCCCAAGATGATGTCGAGGCGAGTCGACGCTTCCGCCGTCATTCATATTGCAACAACAACAATATTGAGCATGTCTGAATTCGAATAGAATATGCCCGGCCAACAGGATATTGCGTTGCACATCAGTCGGGGTTCGCCCTTGAAGACTCTAGACGGCGCCCGTCACGTCGATCGGCTTGACATTCCTGGCGGGAGCATTGATGTATGATCACCTGGTGGGAGCACCCAGGTCGGAGAGGACCTAGACAATTCTGAAAATGGAGATCAAAGCCGCACAAGGAGTATAAAAGGGGGATTCACGAAGATGCTATATCAGGAAGACGGTAGTGATGGTGGTTCTCAAGGTATAAAGGCAAAGCTGGCGGATTTTGCACGGAAGGTGTTCTGCTTTATCAAGTGATACCACCATCAGAACATCGACATTTTTCTAAGTTCATATCCAATGCCTTTGGGTCGTCCATATTCTCAAGAAATTCAATATCTCTGCAAGCATTATGTTAACGAACTCTTGCTATGAAAAAGCCGATCTCCTTAGCTGGCCTGCTCATCAAGTGGTCTATCAATGGGTGAAAGCCTCCTGAGCTCTCTGCTTTGTAGATTGCATATGACGGAACCTACATTGGTGCACTTTCAAGAGCTGCCGCCCACTTGGACTGTACCGCGATGCCAACTTCATAAGATTTGTAGCTTAAGACTCCCTCAAAAACAACGGACCAGTCCCTCACACAACAGTGACCACAGCCTCCTCGGCAGAATCATACCAACTCTTGGGCAGGTTGAATATCGCCCCAACCCTCTCCATACTCCCAGGAGACCGAGGAGATGTCCCCAAAACAAGTCCAACATACTGCCTGCCAATGTGACCGACGAAAGGACAACAGGCAAGGAAGAACACAGCCGCGGTCACCACCTCCTTGTCAGTATCTACACCATAAGGCCCTCCACGAGCCCTCCGCACACTAACTCCATACGGGCCCGCCACAGCCTCGCGCGACAGCGGGCCATCGGTCCGATAATGCTGCAACTTGCTCATCGTCCCGTCATCCAGCATATAATAAGCATCATGCCGCAGCCTAGAGTCAAACCTGAGCCGGCACCGCCTCAACCGCCCCTGGAGCATGACCACACCGCCAGACACCTTACCGTACGGGTTCGCACCCTCGACCGTGGCCCTCGCGTCCAAGACCCTCGCCACGGGCTGCGGATGCTTGAGCGGCGACCATACCACGCCCCACTTCATCGACGCCCACGACCACGTCGGCGGGCCCCCGGCGCCGTCGTCGTACGCGAGTGACTCGCTTTCCTGCCCGGCCAGCACCATCCACGGCATAACCTGCCACATGAGGTCGAGCAGCAACGTGTCGGCCCACAAGCCGGCGAGGTACCGCCCGCCGTGCGCCTGCGGCATCATCACGGCCGCCCCGCCGATGGCGGGCAGCTTGTCGCCGCCAAATGTGAGCTGGCGCGACGTGAAGGACTTGACGATCATGCGCCACTGGTCCGCCGGGTCGGGGCCGCCGCCGCCGCCCAGCGCCCCGGGGATCGTGCACGGGTACGGCGGGAGCTGGTCCTCGCCGCGGCGGTGCGTCTTGCACTCGAAGACCAGGGAGCCTGGGGTGAAGTGGAGGTTCCGGGTGGCTAAGTAGGCTTCTTGGAAGCACCAGCCGCGGTTGTACAGCGGGCCGACGCGCTTGAGGGTGGCCCATGATGAGGTGAAGCGGGGCTCGAGGAGGCCTTGGTCGAGCGGTGCGGCGAGCACGGCTCGCTTTCTGGCTTGGATGGGCACGTTGTACCCCGGAGCGATGGGGAAGGTGAATGTCTTTGTTAGCCATTCGTCTTCTCTTGGACCGAGGAATGGTGTCTCTGGGTTGGGCGATGAGGATCCCGTGACGACGACAAAGGCCTTGCTGTAGACGTCTGCCATTCTGGCTGCCTCCTTTTCCCAGTCTGTTGTGTCATCTTGGATGATACAGAGTGAGTCTATCCAGAGATATGGAAGCTGTAGTTCATGTGTCACAGTGATGGCGTCTTTGAACGTGTTTGGTAGGTCGGCGATGTTGATTTGCTTCTGGAATTCGGACAGCCGGGTCTTGATCAGTGACAATGGTTTGCTCCCGCCCCAGCAGTGACTGAGAGCCACGTAGGGAGGCTGGTCTTGCCACGTCGCGGTCTCACATAGCCTGAGGGCAGCGGTTCCCCCACCAACATACAAGAGACGCGTGGGCACAAATGCCTTGGACGAGTTCCTGCATGCCCCGTGGTGCGTATAACACTCCTGCACGCTTTCCTTGACAAATTTCAGGCAGGCCTCGGACCGGGTGTCTGTTTGTCTAACACTAGCCGGACCCAAGGCCGGAAGGCCGGGGATCGCGGGCGGCAAGGCGGATGAGACTGCGCTTGGGATGACATCCGCACCAAGGTATATCTCGATATCCGAGCGAGCATCCTTCCAGTACTTGTCGTGTACGAACCCCGTCGTCGTCACGATCAGCGGCGCGCCCTGTCTTATCATCAGACCAAACGAGACGGGCATCGCATTCTTTGTCTCGGTGACCCAGCTCATCCACTCGTCGATGTAGAACGCGTCGAAGATTTCGCAGAGAAGTCGGCAGTACTTGCAGTCCCTGAATGGGACACCAGTCTCCTTATTGATCTCGCGGCTTTTCAAAAGCTCTTTGGTCGACAACTTGTCCAGGGCGAGTGCGAGCACACGCCCGGCCTGAGCGATTTGGCCGGGCCTGGTGTTTCGCTGGGCCCCGGATGGTGTCCAGATTAAGGTGTTCTCGTGTCCCTCGGGCTGGAGATTATTGCATAGAAGACACACGCCATTCTTACCACTGTTGTACTGTCGCTTGGCGTAGCGGCCCAGCCAGACCGCGGTATCGGCGGCTACGCCTGCTCCCTTGGCCAGATCACCGAGGGTATCGAGGAGCTTGGGCATCTCTGAGAACTCTTGAAAGGACTTTCGCTTCTTCAATGTCCAGAAAAATGATGAACTGGCGCATCGAACCATACGCGGGTTTTAACATCTTGCCGTGGTATCCCAGTTCGACCGTCGTCGGACTCGTAGGAATGCCAAGCCTCAGCCGCACTGCAAGGCTCCAGATCTAGACAAGTGCCTCTCTGGCAAACAGCTGGAAAACACACAGTAGATAGTTTGTACACTGTGGTCGGGGGCAAAGTCGATGGGTGGTCACGCAAGGCTTGCACTACAGTTTCGAACTTTCTAGGCCTTAGGACTAACCCGATATAGAGCCAGCCCTGTCTTGGACGAAATGGTGGCACTGGAAATAATCATTGCTAGTACAGCATAGTTCAGCTCCCTGGATTTTAGTAGGGAATGATTAGGACAGGCCGAGTTTAGATAAGTTTTATTCTAACTTGAAATCAAGGTAGCAGAATAAATATACAGTACTTAGCATTAGAGTTTACAAGGGACTTACTAATAACGTCGCATCTTGTAAAGTCATGTGTTCCTAGTAGTATAGACGAGCTTTACTCGTGTGCCCGCTATGCGGTTACTAGCATCTTTACAAGAAATTAAGGGTTTCTTTGAATTACATATTTTTTATATATATTTTATATATTTTAAATAAAAGTAATAAAAGTAATGAAAGTAGTAAAAGTAATATTAAAGGGTAGTATATAAAGTAGTTAAGGGGCTTTAATAGTAGGTCCTTATAAAGGCCTTTATCGATAAAGCTACTATATATATACCTACTACCTAGGCCTATAAAGGTTAAGTCTTTCTTTCTCTCTTTCTTTCTTAAGTAAGCCTACTTATAAAATCTACTATATTTAGTATAAACTTGAATCCCTTATACTATAAAGCCTAAGTAATACTAAAGTAATAAAAGTAATAAAAGTAATAAAAGTAATAAAAGTAATAAAAGTAATAAGAGGAATAAGAGAAATAAGGGTAAGAAGGGTAATAAAGGTAATAAAAGTAATAAAAGTAAATAATAAATATTTATAAAATAAGAAAAGAATAATATAACGTAATATATATTGTTAATTTATAAATAGAGTTATAATAACTACTTATATAAATTTGTATAAGTAGTAATTTATATACTTATATATATATAAGTATATAAGTATATAGGTTACTATACTTATATAATATTAAATATGGTTTATAAAATAAAGTATTATATAATATACTCTTACCTTTTTTAAATATAATATATAAGTTATTCTTTTAATAGCTACTTTATTTTTAAATATATAAATACATTTATATTTTCTTAATTTATATTTTAAATACATCAATTAATTACTATTTAATTACTAACGCTAAAACTATAAACAATATATAGATATATAGCTAGAATTTAGTTTTTTATTATATAATTTTTAAATATTTGGTTTATTATTAGAAAACTATATATATAATAACGTATATATTTATTAGGTATAATTACTAGTAGAACGTCTAAGGAAGAGGTACTACTAGGTATAGTAAAGGTATAAGATTAATTTTTACCCCCTTTAGCCCTTTTTCCTTAAGCCTATAAAGGCTACTACTTATAGTAACTAGGAAGGAGTTAGGGCTACTACTAATTAGCTATTATAATTATACCTTCCCCTAAGTAGTATACCTTTATACCTTCTTACCTTATTACTATCTTTAGTAACTTATATAGCCTTTAGTATTAATTTACTAATAAATTTAGCGTATATAGGCTACTTAGCTATCTATAAAACTCTAAGCGTTTAGCCCTTTAAACCTTAACTTGCTTTATAACTAATAATAACTATAATTTCTTAACTTTAGTTTTTAGTTAGTTTATTACCTCTTCCTTAATTAATCCTTCCTTGTTCTACTTAATGTTTTTATTAGTATATTTATTATACCTTATATTTTTCTTAATAATAACTTCTACCCTAATTATAGTTATAAAGGAGGTAGCTATTTATTAAAGGATAATAACCCTTTTAATATATTTATATCTTTATAACTAGGCTTTCCTAACTTATATCATTAAATTTATTTATTTTCTTTTAAAAGTTTAAAGGACTTTATTAACCCTTCCTCTTACTATTATAAGTTATTAATTTCCTTTAATACTACCTAGCTTTTTATAGAGTTTAGTAGTACTCTTATAGCCTTATTTAGAATTAGTTATAATTACTTAACTATATAAAGTTTTTTAATAATTATAAGTTTAATCTCTATTATAATTAAAGAGGATAATAATAATAATCCTTTTAATAAGGAAGTTAAACTCTTACCTACTTTATCTAACCCTACCTCTTATAATTATTATAGATAGTAACTTACCTATATACTAGCTATAAACTAACTACTTACTATATAAAGTAATTTTACTAAGTAAGTTACTACTAGGCTAAAGACTCTAAAAACCCCTTAAAAATAGTAAGCTAAAGCTATAACTATTAAAGTACTTTTAAGCCTTTTAAAGAAAGACTCTTTAGTAGTTCCTTAAACCCTAAAAGAAACTTTAGTACCCTTACCTAATTTTATTTAAAGCTATATTCCTACTAAGGTATAAAGCTATATAACTCCTCCTTTTTAAGAGCTTATTTATAGCCTTATTACTAGAGTTATAAGGCTTACTTAAGATATATCTAATTATAAAGAGTACTATATAGCTTAGTAATATACTATTATAATATATATACCTTACAACTACTATCTTTATTACTTCTTTAAGTACTATAAGAACCTAGTCCTATACCTAGTAGAGCTAATCCCTTATATAGTTATAAATACTAGTTAATTCTACTATAATTATTATATAAAGATATACTACTT
>MAVT02001413.1:0-12818 GCA_001702395.2 Diaporthe helianthi | reverse complement strand
GTTTTAATAAAAGAAAAGTTATAAGTATTATTAGTAAGAGTAACCTAGTAACCTAAACTATCATAAGTAGGCCCCTCTTACTTAGGGGCCTTTAGCTAGAGAATATAACCTGACTAATAATAATACTACTAGACCTATATACAACGTATATACGTTTAGAACCTACCGATAAATACTCTTAGTCAATACTCTTAGTTAAACAACTTCCACCCTCCTAGAACACCCTTCTAAAACAAACCCTTAGGGTCATACTTCTTACTAGCTACCTGCATCCTAGCCTTGTTCTCCTTACTATACGATCCGATGGGATCCTGGAAAGGCGCGGCATAGTTCATGTACTTGTATAGGACTTCCGTCTCCCTCCACGCTACATCTTTATCAACAGCTTCTATGACACCCCTGAATGTCGAATAGATTATGTCGTCGTCTTCTTTATTCTACCAGAAAGACAAAATCAAAATCGATATAAGTAGTCCGTCTTGTGTATTGATTCCCAGAGAGTTTCCACCCGTAGGAGCTGTCTTGTCGAGAAGGTAAGACGGCATAACCACTTACTACTGCTAAAGTGTACCGCTCCGCCAAAAGACATTAATACTCAATGCTGCCCATTGAGTATCTGTAGTAGTATATAAGCCCGTACCGTCACAGTAGGGACTTGGGATAAGCCTGGAGTGTGAAGGATGTGGTGAGGCCTTCGGCAGCTTTAAGAGGCCCGAGTGCACCGACGTAGATTTCATCTGCTGCCATCAAGGTGGGAACATTTGAACCTCGGCCTTCACGGTAGTGTTCTTGTAAGAGACTCTGTAAGGTATTACTAAGTTAGTCTTAAAGTCTTTATATTAGAGTAAAGATATTCGCACTTAGAAAAACGGATACTTTACCTAGTTTCCTAACTAATCTACACTATAACTAATTAGAGCATACTATTTAACCCTACCATACTACCTACCTAGGTATACAGTACTTTTTATAGCTTAATTTACTACGCTATATACTTAAGTAACTACTAGCCTACTAAGTACCTTAGTAGCTTAAAAATAATATATAGGGCTTTAAAAGACTATTAACTAAGTACTATTAATAGAATATACTATAAAGGATAATATTAGTAAGGCTAGCTATAATACTAGTATATAGCTTAAAATAGAAGTATTAAGTAGTAACTTAAAATATAAATAAATATAGTTTATACTTTAAAATACTATATATAGATTTATATAATTCTAGTTAAAGTATTAGTATTAGATATACTATTATTTAAAATATTAGTTAATATATTTATACTAATAATTTATATAATATACTTATAGTTTAAAAATATTTAAAAATATAAGTAAGTATAACTTATTTAGGAACTAGGTATAGTATTCGTTTTTCTAGGTATAAATATTAATATTTTTTATTATATCTACTATAGCTCTAATTATAAGAACTAAAAAAATTTAAATATTTAAAAAGCTTTTATAAAAACTTTAGATTTCTACTTATTATCGAAGGAATATACGAAATCTAATCGCATTAGTAATAGTAAATACTAAGAGTATTATAGATTAAAAGGACTCCTATAGTTATATTATAAGCTTTAAAACTAGAAATTATATATGAAGCTATTTGATAAATATACAATATAAGCTAAATAAAGTTAAAGATGTTTTTAATCTTGGTTAAGGGTATTAAAGGTTGTTTTAGGAGTTATACTTAGTACATACATATATATATATATATATCTATATACGTAATGGTAGATCCCCCTTAACCTTTAGTTTGTTCCTGTGAGTCGTGATTTAGGATAAGTTGACTTAAAGACTAGGCCACCGTGAATCTTGCTCGCCAGTTCCACTATAGAGGTATGCAATTATCAAGCCTACCGGCCAATCCTCGGAATAAAACAGTGAGCTATTTCCGTTGCCCAGGGTAGTTGTTGCAAACGACGGTGTATATGTGATAGTGGTAAAAATGTCGGTAGAAAGATGTGTCGACAATGAAGGTTAATATGATTCATGTCATATGAATCATTTGAAAAGTTAGGTTAGCGAGCGGGACATCACAGTCGTCTCGGATCATGGCTGGGTGGACCCATTCGCAACTTCTGGGATTATCTCGCAGTATTCTGGCTTAAATATCTACCCGTTGACGGCTTGCCCGGGGCGGACCCTGGACGCTTTCATGAACCAGGTAGGTCGTATCCATAGATGGTCTGGTTCGGTCCAAAAATAGTAGAGGCTATATATCTGAGACACAAGAGGGAAATATTGTTCGTAATGCATTCCTAGGCCATGGCTTTATTTACACCTGCTATTCTCTCATGTTGACAAGATGAATCCACGGTGTTCCCCCGGCGAAGCGGGAAAAGCTGGTTGCCAAGCGCTGCGGCAAATGCTTACATGCTGCAGCTTACCAAGGTACATGACGGGAAGCGAGTTGACGGGTGGTCTCGTCAGCTGCGGCCTCCTATGTTCCTTGGTACTTAAGTAGGTACGCGTGTGGTAGTCTGGGCTCTTGTACAGCTGACTGGCTGCAGGATTGGTGTGGCGCTCAGGGGCGGGACGGCCGCAGCAGCAAGTCCCAAGGGTTCGGACATGTATGCATGAGGATCAGCGTCATATTTATTTTAGGGCTGTTCAAGCTGTCTAGGATGTTGACTTGATCTCTGCCCAGTGCTTTGAATGGTGAAAGTATATCGTGATTGTTCTAAGTAGGTACCTAGGAAGTCCATCTCTTGGGAAAGAGATGGGGTCGGTCATCTTCGGTACCGTTTCGGCCCGCCAGACCTTGGAGCATGAGCTGGGCAGGAGCTGAGCGAGGTGACCTCATCCACGGCCACCAGCCCCCGTTCATCCGTCGTCATCCCTCACCTCACAGCTCACCCCTGTTTCGTTTCAACCCCAGGCCGATCCCATCTCAACATTGACCATTGACCATTGACTATCCACTACCCCGTCAAGCCACTCTCGCAGGATTCAAAAGGGGGGGGGGTTCACCTCTATGGCTGTCCGATGGGGGCACAGGTGAGTGAGAATCAAAGGTAGGCCGGCTTGTGTCTTATCTGATCTGATGCGGATGCCACCACCGTTAGCAGCCTTTTTTCCATCTCGTCGTTCGACGACAAGCTTTCCTCATACGTGTACCTACAGTGTACACTATATTCTCCACCCCTCCCTCTCCTCTTCTTCTTGCTGCCTTGCATCGCCACGGCCCGCCGCGCAACAGCCAAACCTGTCTCGGCAGACGGCAGCTAGCGAAAGCTTGCCTCGACGGCCCTCTCTCGCAGGGACTGCCTTGCAGCATTGGGCTGGACCACACCACCAAAACAGCTGGTGTTTCCAATCCCAATCCCGCATTACTTACTACTGCTGTGCCATCCACACTATCTCGCACTTATCTTTCCTTACTTGCTTTTTCTACCATTCATTCTCCTACCCTACCTTGCACATATTCCTGTTTTCTCGTTCTATCGTCAGCCATGCCGTGACCACCCCTCCCTCGGGCCTTTCTCATCCCCCTACTCCGGACTTGCTCCAACTCCAAGTCCACTCCGTGAACGTCTCACAAGGCTGAGACACCTCTCATCCAGGATCCAGGACGGCGGGTCACCACCACTTACCACACACACCGCTTCTTGACTACCCAGCCCTGACGATCCCCTCAGTTCGAGAACTATTCGAACTTGAATTAATCTGGTGGATCATCCAAACCAACAATGCCTCGATATCGCTCCCCTTCTCGGACCCCATCCCCTTCCCGCTCGCCGTCCAGGGGCAGGGCAACCTCGAGGGGCCGCTCCTCGCGGTCCCGCGGCCGGAGCACCTACTCAGACGGCGTATACAGCACAAATTCGTACTCATCCCGGTCCTGGTCCCGGTCCCGGTCCCGGTCCCGGTCCTACTCACGCTCCCCCACACGGTCCACCCGCTCCCGCCGCACAGATGTAACCTCGTCGTCGCAGCAGACGGGAACGACAAGGCGCGGCCCGCTCGTCCTCGACACCTCGGCGAGCACCCGCTCGGAAAAGGCCGAGAACCTCGCCAAGACGTCCCTGGTCATGCTGGGCGCCATCGGTGCCGCCACGCTTGCCGCGCACAAGTTCTGGCCTAAGGGGGTCACCTACGGGGACAAGGAGGACTGGGAGAACGAGGATAAGTCGAAAATGGAGAAGGTCAAGGATAAGGTGAAGGATGTCAAGGCTGCTGTGACTGGGGAGCCCAGGCGGGATGAGCGGGGCAGTGGGAGTGGCAGCGGCAGCGGCAGTGGCGATAGGGACGACGACAAACGGGATGACCGACGCGGTAAAGGCGGAGGCGGCAAGGGAGGACGGGACAGGGACAGGGACAGGGACAGGGACAACAACCGCGACCGCGACCGCAGCCGAGAACGCAGAGAGCGCTATCTCGAGGAAAGAGAACGCCACGGACGGCCCAACATAGCCAGGGACGCCATCGCCCCAGGCCGCCTGGTCCTCCCCGCCGCAGCAGCAGGCGCAAGGGCAGCATACCACGACGACCGGGATCGGCGCAGCAGAAGAAGGGACGAGGATAACGATGACAACAGGCCCCCACCACCACCACCGCCGCCGGCTGGTTCTCGAGGCCGGGACCGCGGTCGCTACGACGACTACGACCCGCGCGAGCGGCGCAACCGCTACGCAGAGGGCGTCCCCCCACCCCCACCACCACCCGGTCCACAGGGTACATACCCAGCAACCCAGCGCCGGGTCGAGCGCGTCGAGCGCGTCGAATACACGTCCGCCGAGCGCCCACCACCCCCACCGCTACCAGCGGCACCGAAACCGCCCTCCGTGGCGGCCAGCTACTCGCGGGCGGACCCCGCGCCCGCGCCCGTGGTCATATCGACTGGCGAGAGGGGTAGCGGCGGTGGTGGTGGTGGTGGTGGCAACGGGATCAGGATGGCTGGTCCGCCGCCGACGGGGCGGTACTATGTCGACCGGGACACGATTGTGATTCCTTCGCGGGGCGAGACCGAGTTTATTGTGAACCGGGCTGGGCCGCCTGGGGGAAGGCTGACTACTGTTGAAAGGGAGGGGCGGATCTATCGGTGACATGTGTGTTGGCTGTCTGGGCTAACCTGTGGGATCCATTTTACTTTCTAAGAGGTTTTGATTTTTGCGGGATCATGGAGTTCACAACGTAATGAAGGGATGGGTACACTTGAAAATGCGACATATCAGGGCGGCAGAGCGATTCTGGGCAAGTGATTCGAAAACATCTAGAGGACTCAAGCGTGTCGGCGTTACAGCGAAAGAACAAAAACACATGGGACGGCCTTTCCATTTCTCCCTCTTCCAGAAATTCTTGGATTCTGATGATGTTCAAATTCCGCCCTTGCCAGGTTAACAGCTAAATGTGCACCTGAATCTACCAAAATGTCCAAGTATACTGCGATATTATGCCTCCATGCGATGCTGGGCCAAGATAGCAATGCAGTAAACGCCCCCCCAGACTCATGCTTGCCCATTCTCGTTCTCAGAGGGAAACATTTTCCGTCCATAGTATGATCGCCATGTAAGTCGACGCAGGTCAAGACCGAGTCGAAGGCGTGGCTGTGGCTCGTGAAGAAAATGAGCCCTTCGAGTCGTTTGTACCTCAAATTCCAACAGGTTCCATCCCCGGTGTTATTCCTCCAAGTCAAAGAGCCGGCCATCCGCCACCTCAGTGCCTAGACCCCTCACTCAGTCCAGTGAGCTCCCAGTAGAACTGCCGCCAGGACTCCTCCCAAGCTCATCACTCGACCCATCATCATCGTCAACGACAACCTTGCGCGCCCTATCCTTGGCACGGCCGGCTGTGGAATCATGATCGCCAGTCTCGCTCCCGCCCGCCGTGACCCCCTTCACGGCGTCCGTCCACCCTTCGCCCGCCGTCCGCATCACGAGCACCTTGTTCAGATCCGCCTTGAACCACCGTTCCGGGCGCGTGTGCGTCCTCGAGCCGCCCTCGAGCGCCGCGTGCGAGGCCCGCGTGTTGCGCATCCGCTTGGTGCCGCCCTTGCTCAGCAGGTTGCTCATATTGAGGCGCTGCTTCTGGAGCTCATTCTCGTACGCAACTATCCCCCGCACGTACGGCGCGACATCTTCCACGATGGGCGCCAGGGTGTGGTCAAAGACTGAGGCCTCCAGGGAAGATGATGCGGTGCTAGCTTTCTCGGATGTGGCCAGGGGATCAAAAGCGAGGTTCAGATCGTCGCGCGTGAGGCCTCGTGGCGTAGAAGGCTGGGATGCGTGCTGACGAATCTTGGAGGTAAGTGTGGCGGCGTCGAGAGCGTCAAGTCGAGGTGATGGATAGCTCGCGCCCAGATCTCTGCGCGCCAGGATCTTCAGGCTTATCGGCAGCGCGGTTGCGAGCGGATCAAATGTTGTTGTAACGGGGGCATCCAGGAGTTCGCGGCCGAGTATGTAATCTTCGCGGCTCTTCGCCGTGGTTTCTGGCAGTGTGCAGTCAACCGCCTCATCGTGTGATTCTGCGTGAACCATAGCAGAAGAGCAGAGGTCTGCCATGCTCATCGCGTCGACAAAGTCATCGTACTTGGCGAGCGCTGCCAGCCGTTCTTCAGAGCCTGGTAATTCCAGCTGCGAGGCCCAGGAAGGCATGTCCAGTGTGTCTTGCCAATCACCCACATCCATCTGCCAATTGTCCCACGCTTCCTTGAGCAGCTCGTCCTCAACCCTTGCCACATCCTCCTCCCCAGCCAGGGCGTCATGCGCGAGCCAGCCCATGCCCTCAAGATACGTATTCTGGCTGACAACCCGAATCACGTTCCCTTGCTCGTCAATGTCACATCCCAGTGGGTAGCGTGGGTAATACCAATCAACTCCACTGCGTCGGTCGCCCACAGCTATCTGACACCAATAGTTCAGTTCTGTCAAGCAAGCACGAAGGTCCTGTTGGCGGGCCTCGAACAAGGCCGAGACTGCAGTCCGTCGCAGGGCGTGACCTTCGCAGGCGGCGATCATGAGCAACCGGTCGACAGCAAGATCCGTTGGCGGTTCGCTGAAGCGGAAAATGCCGTGGAGACTCAGGGTCTGGAAAGGCACTAGCTTTTCATCATTGCATGTCAGAACGAATGGCCGCTTCGACTGTGCTATCAGTCCGATCACAGTGCTCCAGAAGTTCTTGTCTTCCTCGTAGAGAACGTCAATCTCGTCCAAGAGTATCAGCGACTGTTTCTGGTTCTTGGGGGCTGATTTCTTGACCTCTGCCTTCTCTGCGTCGCCATTCCGAGCCGGCTTCTTGATCTTGGGAGGCTTTTTAGATGTCTGCTTTGGTTTGAAGAATGACGACATGGTCGCCTGCTTCCCAGACTTGATATCCTCAGCAACTTCTTCATCGTTGATAGCGGATGCTGTGACTTCGGCCTGTTGATGCTGGACCAAATGGTTGCGCGTCATGTCCCCAATCTTGTCTAGTACGTCTTTGCCACTCCTGCGACTGCCCGAGTTGATCTCAAAAACTTCAAAGTCCAGCTCCTTTGCGATTGCATACACTGCAGCAGTTTTTCCACAGCCGTGAGGACCGCTGATGACAACCGTATTTGTGAGCCGTTGCGCGACTTTGGAGTCTTTGGCGTGGGCATCACCAGCCCGAATGACCGTCCTCTTCCCCCCGCGTCTGTCAGGAGACCAGTCGTCTTCTTCGGGATCGGACACCTCGTCCATTTCGCTTGCCTCCTCGTCACTGTCAACAATGAAGTCATCGGTCTTGTTCTTCTTGCGCTTCTTCTTCGGTGGAGCGCCTTTGACGGCTTTTGGTTTTTGTTCTCCGGTGTCGACCGCTTGGACTTTGAGGGCCTGCAACCAGTCTCGCAGGAGGAAGACCTCCCTTCCGTGTTGCAAAACCTCAACCGCGGCCTTGGGCGCATACTTCTGCGCCCAAGTCATTGACTCGCACTGATACCTATCGAATGCTGAAAGGGAACTAGCCAATGTTGTGCGCAGTGCTGCCAGGGCATCGTGTTTGGCGTTCTTTAGCTCAGGCACAATACGCTTCTCAAGCTTGAGTCCGCTCTCGAAGTGTTTCTGCGGAAGTCGAAGTTCGGGTGGCGGCGGGAGGAAACTTTCTGTATCGATATTCTTGACAGCATCGAGGAGTTCGGGAATGCTGAGCTTAGATGCAAATTTTCCTAGGACCTCTTCGTGTGGAGGAATATGGATGGTGTTGCCCTTGGATTTCCGAGACACCAATGGAGCGGACCAATCGTGGCGGCTGAATGCGACATCATCTCCTCTAACGTGAAGCATGCCCTTCCAAGGCCAGGCTGGCGTGCGGGCTCCAGGGGTCTTCAGACCCAGTGACTTGAAACCAAATTGAGGGAATGGCTTGCTCGATCCTGCAACTCGCTGCTTCTTCGGGGAGCAGGGCGTAGAGCTGAATATCCTTGGCCGCTTTGGTGAGGGCGGTGGTTTCAATTTCGTCTCGGAGCCAGCGGCCATTTCTGGTTGGGACGTCACTGTCGCCTTTTGAGACTTGCCTGAGAAGAACGGGTGGGTGGTTTTTGGCACTTGCTCGCTTTTTGCTGCTGCATTCGCTGGCTGTTCTCGTTGTGCTTCCCTTGGGGATCGGCGCTTCTTCAGCTTTGAAGGAGGAGAGACAGCGACACTCAGAACTTCGTCAATCTTGGCGCCGATGCGGTCCCTAGACTCATCATCGGTCCCATAGCTGACTTTTACAAGCCTGGCTGAGCGTCTTTTGCACTTTGGTGTCGAATCGGGTTTCTCCCGAACGACCATTTCGTTTTGTTCTTGCTGCGTGGCAAGCTTTGGTTCTTTGGACTTTGGCGGTGACCCCAGGGTGCCCGTAGCGGGATTGAATCGCAATACTTTCTTCGGTGGAGTATTAGGGTCGGTTCCCTTAGATTTTAGATCTGGCATTGTCTGCTGAATGGTGGCTTCGTTGTTGTCGATACTTGGAAGCGGTTTGTTTGGTGGTTCGGCTGCGTTTTCATGGGAGGTGGTGTCGTTGGATGAGGGGGTCTGGTGCGGCGTGGTCGCAAGGTCCTCGCCTTCTTTTCGAACGAAGCGGTTCATGATGGAGGCTGCTTGAGGGTTGTTCTTTTTTCTGCCCCGACGAGGCTTCTTATTTTCCACCAGATCCTCCTCAGCGTCCACTGCTGGTTTGCGACGTTTGCGTTGACGAATATTACTCTCTGGTGACTCCATGTCGCTATCTTTTGCATGCGTCTCTTTTAGTTCGAGAGAATCGGCCGACTCAGTGGCAGCAGAGGCTGGACCTGGGCCCATGGCAGTGGACTCCTGCTGGAGGGACCTGGGTGCGGTGAAAAAGGGGTGGAGCTTTTTGGGCTCTGCGGCAAGTGTGCTGCCTGCCATGGCTCCGACGATGACAGAGCCCATCTAATCTGTGCAGTTGAAGCAGCACCCTTAGATGGTCAGCATGGAAAGATTGTGGACAGGGTGATTGATTCCAGCACGCACTAGATCATGTTGCAGCATCGCATTCTCGCAGGATTAGCAGCACATTGCATGCATGATGAGGACGGAATGCTGCCGGATTGGTTGGAGAAATCAGGACGTTCTCGAAAGTTCACCTGGAGTGAGGTGAAAAATGGCTCTGGTTCCTTGTGGGCATGTGAAATAGTCTGTAAGAAATCATGGAAACTGGTTGCAAACCATGGGTCTTCCAAGGGAGCTTGGATGAGAGAAAGGCCTTGGATTCTGGAGAGGCGCGTTCAGAAAGCGCGTCTTGCTACATTAGTGCAGCGCGACTTCCATATGACGCCCTGTCAGATGTCTGTCCAATCACAAGCAGCTGACACAACAGCTGCCCCACCTCCCGTGAGGACCAGCTCCTGCTCCAGACACAGGTACCTCAGTACAATGACCGCTTCCCTTGAATTGTTAGAGGCTTAGATGGAATTGTGTTTAGTGTTCAGACTTTCATTTTTTTTCTAATATACTCTTTTATTGTTTGACAGTAAAGTTCTGTATCATTTGTGGGAATCCCTAGCCTACTAGGGCAGGATTAAGGGACAAATGCTGGGTTTTCACGCAGCTCTCAGATCACACATGTGCACACTATCTACATATGTAAGTACTTTGTTGCTGATTTTTGAATTATTTGATGGACAAACTCAGTATGATCAGCCAAGGCTGTTGTGCCAAATTTTTGAAGAAACTACATCCAAAGAAGACAAGATGATATCTCCATGGTTCCAGATGTCTCTATTCGCACAGGTTCATCTTGAGGTCAGTAATCCACCACGTTCATCAACATTTGAATGACACCAGCGCCACTAATAAAGGCTTCATTCAATATGGAGACACTGGCACAAAACTTGAAATGACTCTACTTGCACAAGCCCTAACCACCATTGACTACATATTTAGAGCGCCACAAAGCCTTTAGCAAACTTGATCACCTCAGCAGCAAGCGCCGCAGGTTGACTGACAAACGGCATGTGGCCAGTTTTGAGATCAACTACATCCCATTGTACCTTTGACTTTTCAAGCCACAAGTCCTGCACAAAAACAGGGTTGCAGTGATCATCCAGCGTACGCACGTATGCCCTCCTCCCGTCAAATGCAGCATCTGCCCAGGCTGGGGCGGTGGATCTGGTTTGGAACGCAGAGTATGCATGAGGGATCAAGGAACTGCTCAGCTCGGCTGCACGTCCCGGGTCGCAGTCGTTGTACAAGATGTCCGTGGCCGGTTCGGTCAAGGCGAGGCCACTGGATGGCTATAAATTCACTATTAGTTTACATAGTCCCAACGAGTAGGTTTGGTAAAGATACACCTTATCCAACTTGATGAAGGGGGGACTGGTTCCGCCCAGGGATTCGCCAAGAGATTCGTTGTCCAAAACAATGTTGCCCGCCACGTATATGAGCCCAATTGCACCGCCGGCCTGGCCCTGACTGCTGCGAGTCTTCTTTTCGAGGCCCTTTGCAGCGCCACTAGCGACAATCGCACCATATGAATGCGCGAGAATGATGACATCCTTTTGCTGCTCTTCAATCAAAGGACGAAGAATGCCATCACGTAGGGATGATATATCACCTGCGCATGTTGCTGCAGTCTGCTGGGCAGCTTGGCGGGCAACCGCTCCATGTCACGGTCGGCAGATTTGTCACTCCACGAGGCGGCTCAGGCTGGCCGCGAGGCTCGAAGCATGAAGACCCTCACCACCCTGGGTCTGTTGTTCCTCCCCATGTCATTCTCGGCGTCCATGTTCAGCATGGCTGACTCTTACTTGCCGGGAAACTCGATGTTCTGGGTCTATTTTGCCGTCTCAGTCCCCTTGGTAGTGGTTGTGTTCCTGTTATCCTATATCATGGAGCTTGGGTATAATAAAGCCTTGACGAATTGGGCGCTCATGTGGCCAATGGCCAATATCAAAGAGAGAGTGGGACGTGGACAGGGAGCCAAGGATGAAACTCCAAGTCTAGCTGTATTATCGGACATTGTATAAGAGAACGGATATTCGCACAGCAAGAAACGGATAGTACACAGGTATAAATGCACCACCAATGCACCAACGTTAATTTGCACCACCGATTCGCTATATAAAACAACAATACAAGTTTATCAACTACACGTATATCCTTATCTATCCTTAATTCCTTCTCCTTTCCATCACGACTTTTTACCCTAATAGTTTTCTATTTTCTTCCTTACTATGCCTCAAGGTACTAGTAGGTATAGCTACAGACTAGTAATATTACTATAATACTAGAAAATCTAATTCTACTAGATAAAGGACAACTACTAATCCACTTACAGCAGCTAGAACATTTAACCAACTTTAAGGGGATTAAAGCTACCCTAATATCTAGATCAATACCGTAATAGTAAGAAGTGCGGGAGCCAGCATGCTACAGCGGGGACGGGTCAATGGCCTCGGTACGTAAGTATGTAACTTTTTTTTTTTTTAAAAAAAAAGAACCCCGGCACAAGCAAAAACAAAACATACGGCACCGGGTATTCGCTGGTCGTCACCGACCCAACTACTAACCCAGCGATTACAGGCTTGACGATGGGAGAGCGGACGGGATCCCGTATTTTCCTGTATCTATGGCCATATGTGCTAGGTGATCCAGCAATTACAATATATATACAAAAGCATATTTGATGCATGGAGACCTATAATGTCGGTTCAAAGCAAAACTCTCATCAACAAAAGCAGCGAGCCCCACAAGCAACACGATTCAACCAGTACGCAAATCCTTTTACACATTGAGGTTTCGGAATATCCCTATACCTTTTCTAGCTTCTTAGGTATTTAAATGAATAGCACCCGTTCTACTAGGCTTTCCGCGGCTATAACATAAGTATATTCTACTAGGATTAGGCGCCGACCTACTTAAGACTATAAAATAGTTACTGAACTAGTAGCTACGTTAGGTAATATAATTTAGGATTATAATAAATACTACTTATATCTCTTAAGTAAAGTAAGGGTAGTAATAATATTGATTTCTTAATAATAGCTAAGTTTAATTAATTTAATATTATATATTATAGAATAAGTAAGAATAAATAAAAGTAAGTTACTTTTTTTAATACTTATTTTTAAATCTATAATTAAAAATTTATGAGTACTTATAAGTATTACTTAGATGATTTACTAAAAGGACCTCTAATTTTAACTTAAAACTTAGATATTAATATAAATAAATATAATAGTAAATATATTTAAAAGTACTTACGGAGTTGTAACATGTATTTATATTTCTGTATTTGTATTTGTATTTTTGTATTTTTTTTGTATTTGTATTTATATCTTAAAAAAAATTGTATTGTATTTGTATTTGTATTTGTATTTGTATTTGTATTTGTATTTGTATTTGTATT
>MAVT02001412.1:0-12818 GCA_001702395.2 Diaporthe helianthi | reverse complement strand
TTTTGTTATTTTAAAAAAGTGCGCGAAAAAACGCGTTAGAAAGATAAAGGGGAGTGGTTAACGTAAAAGTAAGCAACTCGTTGGGGTGGGCAACTCGTTGGTATTTGACGTTAACTACTTTATTATCTTTAACTTTAAAGCGCTATAGTAGATTAGCTCTTAGGCTACTAAAGGTAATAATTCTAGTTAATACTATTATTAGAAGTAATACTCTTTAGCTTTATTTATATAGTATAAGGCTATAGCTATATACTTATAAAGATAGCCTTTTTAATACTACATCTTTTATAAATACTAAGTCTCTAAGTATTTACTACTATATAAAGGGACTATACACCTTTAGGTTGTCTATGGATTAAGAACAACACTACTACTTAGGTAAGTAATTTTATAGTTTAGGCGGAAGTTACTTAGCAGCGAGAGACGTTGTTTTCTCGTTAACTCCTGAAGTCGGGTTGCGCCCCTGCATAGCTAGATCCATACTGTGTACTTACACATTGACATGATAGGGGCTCACACAGAGTGAGAAGCCTGTTTTCATTTCTAAATACCTAGGTAGGGACAAGCGATCATGTCAGGAATATTAGTCTGGTCCCAGCCCAAGACCTACCTACTTAAGTACCTAGGTACCTAGGTAGGTGGTCTGTCTTTCTTGCCAGCGCTCACACCCACTCCCTAATCCACCTTGTCCCCGACCTGTAGACCCTTGCTTCCCGCCCCCAGCTTGGGTTACCATTCCGCCCTAAACTATTTCGGCCCCCCCCCTGTAAACCCGTGATAATACTTGGTCAGTACCCAGATGCCCAGTACCAGGGGCTGCAGTACTATACCAGTATAGGTACCGATGCAGGGACTCTGGACCAGGGAGCCATGTACCTGGTAGGTAGCGATGAGCAGCAGGAGCGGTATGCAGCAACAGTCGTCCCATGCACCTACCTGCCGGGATCTACAGACGTGCAGCGGAGCAACCCAATCACCTGGGCAGACAGCTGGGGCTTCTGGGGGAGGGGTGGGGGAATGTCCCGACGCCCTCATCAAGGCAGCGTCTTCGTATCAATTGGACAGACATATCAACCAACTCCGACATGCCGATGGATTTTTCATCGGGACCCCATCAGCTGGCGAATGCAGGACTTCAAAGGACAGGCAAGCTCGCTAGTAGAACATTTCACATGTGCAGCCAATCCAGATGGCGCGGCTTTCTACGCCCGGCAGGCAGGATGACAACATTTACTTCATTACCTGATCGGGAAGTAGAGGCTGTGGGCGCCCCGTGTCAGAAGCAGGGTGTGACGAAGATGGGCTGATGGGTTGATAAGTTCCGGAACCTCTCCCCAGTCTGGGTCCTTCCCTCTGTTTCTTTCTTCCATATATATATATACTTGACCATCTGAGCACCGTCGCGGACGTGGATGGCCAACCTTTTTCCAATCCCACTCGAAAAGGACATCAAATTACAGGAATTATATCTATCCCATACGCCTTGTATATACTACAGGTCTATGCCTCTTCATCCTTACATCTTCATTGAATATCTGTGGAGTACCCTATATTCTGTCCCGTATTCTGGGCACCCTATTTCCTCCCCTCTGAAATATAACAATTTTAAAAATCTCTCCTCCCTCCTTGGTCAAAATGCCCTACCCATATAACTCGTCCTCTACTTCGACATCTACTCTGTAAGAATATAGATCACCTATCTATTCAACACCTCGTCTTACCCCATTTATTCTGACCATGCATGATACTCTCAGTCAGGCATCCACTAGTGACCATGCCACCAGCACCTCTGCCCAGCAAGGCTCGACTGGTACACGAACCCCCCCACAAGTCCAAGAAACACGTGGGCGTGACGAGTCTGTTGAGAAGAAGAAAGACCGCATGAGGCAAGACCTACTCGGCGTTGGGTCTCAGTTCGACGGTGGCAACTAGGAGGAATGTGGATGAGCAGGTAATGGGGGAAAGGTGATGGCTGAATAATTTAAATATCTGTTCGAAAATAGGTCTTGTGTTCTTACTCAGGGTAGTCGAGTGACTTCTCATGGGGATGGGCTTTGAAGTTGGGGGTGAGATCGTGGTCTCTCCACCTAGGCCTGACACGATGTCTTTCTGTACCTAGGTCAACACTGGTATCTTGTCACTCTTCGCAAACATAAAACTGACTGTGGCGGCACGGTATAAATTCATTCCAGTAGTTGTTACGGCACAGGCTTCGTGCCTGACCTTCCTGGAACACATGCTCACTTTCAATTATCTTGCCTACCCGATGATGGCTTTGCTATACGAGACGGTCCCACATTTACACCATTCGATAAGACATGTCAAAACAGCCAGGACTCACTTTTGACCGAGCGGAAAGCCTCCTGAACCTTCCCAGGCCTTTCAGAATTGAGTTTAAACCACCGTTCAGGGCTGCTTGATACCATTAGCGGTACAACAGCGCCTGGGTGCCGGGTATTATTTATCTAAATGAAAAGACAGCCAAGGCCTATCTATCGTTAAAGCTGATACTGCAAGTCATAAAAAAGCGAGCCGCTTAAGTCTACCGACCACGGCACATCATTCAACGACATTAAGCATGATAAACCCCCCTAATTCTTCTTCCCCTTCCCCTTCTCACCACCACCACCACCACCACCACCACCACCAGAACCAGAACCAGCAGCAGCCCTCGCCTCAGCAGCCCTCGAAGCCCACGTGCCCATTCTCCGCACACTGCCCATATCACTAACAGAGCTCTCATCAGAGACGTTCTGCTCGACGCGGAAGCTAAAGTCGACGGTGCCGACGAGCCCGCCGACGGTGGCGACCAGGCCCTCGAGGTCGCCGACGATGAGTGCCGAGCACACCTGCAGGACGGCGAACTCGGTGTAGCCCTTCTGCTCCATGTTGCGGGCGTCGAGCAGGCTGCGGGCCTCAAGGGGCCGATTTCGCCTGTCGTCTTGTTCGCTGTTGCTGGGGTTGTTTTGGTTGGATGTCTCGCCGTCTCCGTTGTTGGGGTGGCTGGTTGAGTGGGTGGATGAGGAGGAGGAGGCGGTGGATGATGCTGATGAGGAGGATGGTGCGGATGAGTGTCGTGTCCCTCCTCCGTGGGCGGATTTATGGTGGTGCGACATGGGGCTCCCGTCTGCGCGCATGCTGAGGAGGTGGCGTGTCATTTCATAGGGCTTGGGAAGGGGCAGGTATGGTGGGAGGGACTGGCCCGAGAGGAGACAGTTGGACAGCAACGTGAGCGTGGAGAGGATCTGGTGGTGCACAGGTGAGACGTCCTCAAAGACCTTGCCCAGGGCGAGCATCCAGTCCTTTTCGGAGTTTTCTGTAGGCCCCTTGGGGGCCAGGTAGGTGAGGACGTAGGACATGAGTGTGCAGTAGTTCATGATACTGTGCATGATAAGGGCCAACAGTCAGTATGGATTTGCGACAGACAAGAGCGCGAGGATAAGCTTGACGCACCGAGTAGACCGCAATATGATGTCTTGATACTGGTCTTCAGGGAATTTGCCGCCGAGAGTAGGCTCGAATTTCTGGAAGTTTGCGTGCATCTGGAGTGAAGGGAGCAGCATCGTTAACTTTCCAAACAGCTTCCGCCGGACCTTGAACAGGGAGTGCGCAGGAGTTCCTGGTATCTCCAAATCACCGACAGTCCCCCTCATGGTCGCTCTCATGGTGGTGTGTACAACGCTGGAGTAGTTGGCGAGTAGATAGAGCACCGCGCTCAGGTCCTTGCGAAGCCACGTCCTATCTGAGACAGGACTGGGGAAAACAGTCCAGAAGAAGGCAACAAAGCAACCGGCGGCCACTGTGGCTAATCGGTATGGGGCAAGTGTATAAAGTGGGTAGTAGGGTTGTCCGCTGGACTCGGATGCTGCTACTCCGACCAGGTTTGTTTGGAGTTCGTAGCCAAGGATGAGGACCTTGAGAGAAGCTTGTCAGTCCCGTTAAGCATTCCAAAGGTTGCCTGAAGTGCGATTAACAGGAAAGGGGATGGACGAACCTGGGTGACGATGCAAATGATGGTGGCGGGTATAAATTGAGGATATTTGAAGAAGAAGTAGTATTCGACGAGGATGAAAAGCCAAAGAAAGACAAAGATTCCGGGTACTTTCCGGTCGACGATGTAGTAGATGATGAAACAATTGACCATGGCGATAAAAGTGCCGCCTATCCGGAGAAGGAAGCCAAATGTCGACTGGCCAGACGCTGTGAGAAAGTCAGTGTCAGCTTCCGCAGTTACGGACTCGGTCAAGAGTCAGTGACAATCAAAGATTCTTACTCTGCGTCATGCCTAGGGCAATCATAAACATAGCCCAAACCAGGCGCTGCCTTATAAAGAACTGCTGGGAACTCTCGAGGAAAGCAATGATGCCGATGGTCATGGTGGCGCAGGCGACGCGGAAGGCGAAGACGGATTCGGGCGAGCCGAAAAAGTGTGAGAAGCGCCGTAGGCCGTTGCCGAAGCGCTCCCAGGCGTTTGCGGCGGGGAGGTGTTCGGGGTCCTTCTTGTTCATCCAGCCGTGGCCGAGATAGACGACGTTGGTGCCCGTCTCCATGATGTCAGGCGAGTCTTCGGCTGTCGAGTCCTCGTTGCTGAAGATGCCAAGGAACCACTTGCGAAGGCGTCGGCCATTTGGGAAGATCAAGCGCTTCTTGGACATCGTACCGTCCTCTACCCTTGCTTCGGCGAATGCTACCAGGTCCTGCACGGCCTCACCTGTAGCTTGCATCTGTGGGGATGGGGTGATGTGGTTAGTCCCGGCAGGATACAAGTTCTGCAGCACCAGGCGTTGGAAAACTCACCAGTTTTTCCAGGTACAAGATCACAAAGAGCTGTGCCTGGTCATTGCGCCTCTTCTCAAACAAACGAGTGCTCTCCTGAGGCCAGTTCTCAAGATTGCCATCCGCGCACAGTCCCTTCTCTTTGGCCCAGAGCCGGAGGATCTCACCCTTGCGCGAGTTGAACGTCTCGATTTTGGCATCGATGACGTTGGAGAAGCCGGCCTGGCCGGGTCGGAGCTCTCCACCAGAAGCCTCGACGTCAGCATCTGTGCCTCCCTGTTGGGCCGCCGCCTTGTTCTGAGCCTTGGGCTGCGGGAAAAACTTGAGCAGGATGCCGGCGTGGTCGATGCCCTGGGTGATGGCCTCGGACAGGATCTCGAAGGGCTCGTGCAGCTGCTTCATGATGTCGTTCCATATCCGCTGGCTTTCTTCCTTGCCAATCGGCTCGAAGCGCTGGAATATGCCTCCCTCCTCTCCCTCTCCCGGGCCCTCAGCGTCCCAGCCCCTATCCCTGCCGACCCGCTGGAATATGTCCATGATGGTGCCTATACCAGTCATTGGAATGACACACATACGGATCAGGTTGAACATCTCGCCGAGATCCTTGGCACTCAAGTGTCCCCAGGCGATGTCACGCTTCGCGAACTTCATGTCACCGTAGATCTTGCCCATGAGCTCCCTGATAGCCCCAATGGTGCCCCTGAGGGCCATTGCATTCTTCTGCTCCTTGGTCAGCTTGGGGCCCTTGTCCTTCTTTCCGCCCTTGCTTTCCTTGGCGGAGCGGCCGGCTGACGTTTCGGTCATCTCGAGGGAGAACATGTCTTCCTTCTCCAGGCCTTGAAGATACTGCTTCTCAAGCACAATGGACATCTTGAAGAGCCCGAGGACACCTCCCATCTGCTTTGTAATGACCTGACGACTGCTGATGGGGAAAACCAGGAGGGAGACGGCAGTGGCGATGGCGAGGCCAATAAAGATTGCGGACAGAAGGCTCTTGACGAAAGCCTCGGCCACAGCTAGGGAAGGGAACTCGGGGCCGAAGGTGCACGCGATGTCGACGACGATGCTGTAGAGGATGACGGGCATGTTGAAGGCCGGATATTTGGCCCGCACCGTGTTGCACAGCCATATCTGGAAGAAGAGCCAGACGCCACACACGGCGCTCTGGCTCGAGTTGTAGGGAGCGCGGCCGTTGGCCTGGATAAAGGCAGCCATCTCGCGGGGATCCGACGTGTTCAGACGGGCCTTGACAGCGGAGTAGTTGATCAGCATGGCCATGGCACAGCCTATGGCGGTGGCCAGGCAGTTTAGGACCATGGTCTGGATGAACTTGCCGCGCGGCAGGATGACGAGGGACAGGACGGTTATGACGCCGACGAGGTATCCCAGCGTGCCGAGTTGACGCGTTACTGCCGGCGCCTGGCATATGGCGAGGCCGATGATGGGCGCAACGGATCCTCTGTTGGTTAAGCGGTAGGGCACTGGTCAGCAATTGGATTCATCAGAGGAAGACGAGGGCGACTGACTTGAACATGCTCTTGAGGAGGATGTCATTGAGGCCCAGCTTCTGCATTGTCTTCTCCACGAGCCCGGGAGACTTTGGTTTCTCCTGGGGCGCTTCCTCCTCTACTGGCTCTGGAGCAAATTCGTCCTTGAAAGTCGGGGCATTGCGCAGCGGCTCGTGGCCTGGATCCAGGCCTTGCGATTCGGAGGATTGTGTGTCCTTCTGCCCCTCTCGTGCCTCCTTTTCCTGCGACTGTGTTTCCACCCTCGAGAACTGCTCGCCAGCTCCATCAGCAGCAGCAGCAGCAGCCATGGTGGGCGTCGGATGCGCCGGCCCACCTCGAGAACTAGCGAGCGCAAGGCTCCAGTTGGGAGTTTGGAGGTTCGTGGAGGAGAAAGGGGCTCTTCGATATCGGTTTTATGTTTGGCAGTTCAGTTTGGCCACCTGCGAGGTCGCGCAGAGCAGTCGACACGGCTCAGGAGGAGGGGAGCGGACATCGTGCATACGGGAAAGAAGAAGAAGAAGAAGAAAAAACAGAAAGGGAAGAAAAAAGAAGCAACGGACGCAACGGACGCAACGGCCTCTCGAGTACCAATGCACACCGCTGGACTTAGGGACGGCCCTAATCGACGACGTTAAAGGTGGAGTTGAAGCCTGCAGCCCTGCTGATCCCTGTCTTTTATGACGCTACAAAACCCGACAGATGAACTGTTATCCTGCCGCTGTCTCTGACAAGCGAGAGTTGGCACCCCCCCTGTGATGGGTATCGTAGCAATCGATTGTTTTCTGTCTGTCTGTCTGTATGTCTCTTCTCTAAGTTTGTACCTAAAGGCCGAAAGGCCGAGAACTACTTATAAGTACTCCGAGGAGGCCCGTGCATGGTTCCTTCCTAACAATCTCCCCCCCACAAAAAAGACTACGCCCTTGTAGGCTAGTAATGATCTATAACGCAGAATAGCCTGCTAAATTTTCAACAAAGACGCGATTGCGTTGAAACGCATTAACGAGGCATTGCGCGTAATCTCCTAGTTGTGCTAGTATCTTCTATTCGCGGAATTCTAGCCCAAGGCCTATATAATTAATAAGATATCTTTTTATCCTAGCAAGTATTCTTCTCAACTTTAGTATTTGTTTCTCGTAATCCTTAACTTATATAGGGCTAATCAAGGGTATATCTTGCTTAAATGGATTTATAGGGTATAGCTTAAGGTAATTGATGGATATAACATTATGTTTAAGCTTCTATAAAGCAAGAAAGTTAAGCCTATAGGCGGAGCAGTTAATGCGTTCTTTTATCCTAAACGGGCTGGCGTACTATAGTTTGTATTTATATTTAATATTCTATAGAATGGTATATCCTTTATGTAATTGGAGAAGAACTTTTTAGCTAGCGTTAAAGAATTAGGGTAAATGCTTTTTATTAAAATAGGCTTTTATAGTTATTGCAGCTAAGGCGAGTATGTTGTAAATACGGATTTAGCTTTGCGGTAAATTTGGAAGTTGTTAAAAAAGTTAATTAGCAATAATATCTAAAACGTTGTTTAGCGTAAATCCTTTTACAATTTTATTCAATAAGCTTTTAGAAGTTTAAAACCTATTATTATAGTACTTAAATTAAATATAGGCAAGTATTTTTATCCATTTTCTAGGATTATCTAGTTTATAAATAAAGTGTTGTAGTGCTAATTTAATTATTTAAACTATTCTTTTGGATTAATTGTTTATTTAGGGATAGTATGTAGTTATGTAAAAAAGCTTTATTCCGTAGATTTTCTAGATAGAAGCTTAAACCTTTAAAAGAAATTTTAAATTTTTATCTAAAAGAATAACTTTTGAATATTCCTAGTTGCTTTAAAATAAATTTTGTAGTAGGGCTAGAGCCTAATTTAAGAATTTCTAGGTTATTTTACTAAGTATTAAAAGGATTTTTTTAGAAAACTTGCAAACTATAAAAAGAATACAGTTAAATTCTTTTAGTTTTAAAATTAAAAGGCCTAAAATGAAGTTTATTGTAATCCAGTAGTATAAGTATAGCGGGCTAAGTATTAGTTGCAAGCTACTATATATTTTATAATAATAAACGTTAAAAACCTAATAGTTTGGGTACTAACGAGTAAATTTACAAAGCTTAGTGTATAGTTAGCTAATATAATACGGGCGAAGGAATTTTGTTAGTTAGGCGTATTTATAGTAGTTGCTTGCGTATATTAGTTCTAGAATTTCGAGAATATAGGACTAGGAAATACATAATTGTAGGGTTTTATATTTTAATAAGGTTTTCCAAATTAGGCTAAAATAAATCTTAAATAAAAAAGTAGCTTTATTTTTGCTAAAGGCCTTATTTTTATAAATTATATTAAGAATTTGTAATTAGCAAGGATTATTTTGGTAACTATCTTAAAGATATTAACGAAAGTTTGGTAATATTTTAATGTAAATTTTGCTATAGCAAAGTATTTTTTCGAGCGTAGCGTATTTTTTGGTAGTAAATAACTAATGTTTTTTATAGTTATTAAGTAAAATGTTAAAACTACTAGGTATATTAATAGGAGTTACGTTTAGTAAAAGTAGTTAAGATAAAGCGTTAAGAATAATATTTTGCTAACTAAGCTTATAAAGGAAATTAATATTAAATTTGCTTATAAATTTAAGGGTATAAATAAGTTTTTTATTATTAATAAAAGTAGTTGTAAAGTTAACAATATTTGGTTGCTTGGAGAGTTTTAGGATAATAAAATAATCCATGTAAAAAGTTGCCTAGCGTTGTATTAATTTTATTTATTAGCTATATTTTTTTAAAACTTAAATGCACTTAAGAATTTTTATTTTAGTTATTTAATATTGTTGCTTTGCGTCCAAAAGTATATAGTTTAAATAAGCAATAGTTTGCATAACTATCTATAGGGGATATATAGTAATATATCCGTCTTTTAGCAGCTTGTAAGCAATTGCGTTGTTAATATAGTAAACCTAGGCCTTAATTCTAGTAGTAAAAACATTAAAGTTAATAAATAGCAATCTTTCTAGGTTAAAATAAACAATTAAAGTATACTTTGTAAAGTTAAATTTAATTATTTCAAAAGTAGTTTTTTTGGCTTTACTAAATATTTCGAATATAATGTAGTTTATTTAGCGTTACTTAGCTATTTTACTTTTTAGTTTGCTTTTAGAATTTAACCAAAAAAAGCTAGTTTTGTAAGTTTTAAGAGATTTAATCTTTATTGCAAAGCGGGGCACGTTGTACCTTATATATTTAATAAAACTAATAAAATGCTTGAGATTTTTAAGAGTTTTTAGAAACTTTAAAGCTTAAATAACCTATAATTGCTTTTTCGTTGTAGATAATCCAAGGGAGTTAACGTAGTATTTAAGTACAACAGCTATAGGTATAGCAAAAAAGGATTTTTTTAAGCCTATTGTAATATTCGTTTCCCTAAGTTTGGCAAAAACTTTACTAACGTTTTAAAGATAGTTGTTAAGTAATCCATTTGTGGGGATAACGATATTATTTAAGTAGGCTTTTTTTCTTGTATTAAAAAATTGTTAGTTTATTTGTTGTTATATATAGGCTAAGCTATTATAGTATTCTATAATTGCGCATTTAAAGGTAAACTAACTTTGTGCTATTGTTATAATAAACATTTATTGCGTTTCCGGATATAGCCGCTATTAGTAAAAAAAAGCTATTGCGTTAAGTATAATAATATACTTTGCATTTGTAATTTTATTAAAAATGTTATCCTAGCTTTACATAGAATAATAGTCTAGAATTACTATATAGTTAAGGCTTTGAACATTAATAACTATTTGTTTTTTTTAAATTTCGTTAAATATTGTACACTATACAACAAAGATAGGGAATAAAAATAAAACTAATTTTATTGTTTGTTTAAGTTTCCCGGCTTTTTAAAGTTTTTTAAGCATTTTATTAACAATTTCTATATTCTTTGCTATTATTAAATATACGCAATATTTCTTTAGGATTATATCCTACTAATTATCTTAAAGTTAAACCTTAAGCTATTTATTCTAAAAAACGTTAGCAAATCCCTTATTGTGGAAAATATTTGTGTTTTGATTAAAAAACTTAAAGAGTTTCCCGCTATCCTTTATCGATAGGCTTAAGAAAACGTTTGCATTAGTAGTGTATTCCCAAAAGTTTTTTGCTTAGACAAAAGTCTTCGTTAAAGGGTTGGATAACCTATAAAAAGCAGCTAATATAGCCTTAGCGTTATATTTCGCAATATTAACGCAGCACCGTGGGTTTACGAAATAAAGGTAGCTAATAAACATTCCTTTAAGAATTTAAAGTAGGCTATAACTATTGTTGCAAATAATAATTAAATCTAAATAAACATTTGTGAATAAAGCAAAAAAGCTAAAGTATAAGGAAGTTGGAGTAAAGATTAAATCCTGCGGATTCTTAGTATATAGTTTATAGTTAATAAGCAGCTACGTTGTTAACTAGAGTGGAATTAGGGTTTTCTTTAATGCAACTACTTTAGCTTTAACAAGATGGGTTTGTTGTTTTAATTCCAATAAAATCTAAATATAACAAGATTTAATATTAATATGTAATTTAAAGATAATAATATTAAAGCCTTTAGGCCCTATAGAGTTTATACTAAGTAGCATATTCGCTTAGAAGTTATTAACGATAAATACCTTCCTTGTAAAAAACACTATTGCAAGCTTATTCTAGTTAATATAGGTATTAAGAAATTAAAGGGGTATAATGATATAGTTAAATAACTTGTAAATGTTTATACTAAGTCCTTGTAGACGAAGTAGTGCAGTACATCTGCAGACTTGCAGGTTTGGGTAGAATTGCTGAATCCATTGCCTATCCGCCATCAAATGGGGTTGGTTAGCGGGATTTGGACGAGTGTATTGTAGATTGAAAGAAAGCAGTGGCGCCTAGAAGCGTTGCTATGGCTATCGCGAAACTTATAGCGGCGGGAAGCGCGAAAAAAGGGAGGTTATTAACCTGCCTCCAAAATTTAAAGCAAGCTTTGCGAAGTAAACTATTGTTTATTCTAATGAAAATCATTGTTAAGCAAAATTAGCAATTACGCTTTTATAGCTTTAAACCTAATCCAAAAAGCTTTTAAAAGTTATAGTATTATTGGGTTTGTTAAGTTTAAACTTAATTTTCGGGGCAAGTAATTTAAACACCGCAATAAGTTGCGCGAAAAGTTTTATATTGCAAAATCTTGCATTTAAGATTACAGTTTGGAGAAAGGAAATAATATTCTTACTATTTACAATATCCAAAAGCGAAAAGTATTTGCTTTTTAAAAATACTATAGTATTAAAAAAGGATTTTGCAAATTATACCTTTAGTTTATTGCAAATAGCGTTTACTATAGCTATTTTAAAAAGCTATTAATTGTTTTTTGTAAGGATATAAAAGTGCTACTTAAGTATATTCTTTAGCAAATACTATAATTATATGTAGCGAATATCTTTTACAAAGTAGAGTTACTTAAAGTGTTTAAGGTATTTAATAAAGTAAAAAACGTTAAAGTATTTAGTTACCTTGCTATTTAACTAAACGCTAAATCCAATATGCTTTTGCGGGTAGAAAAAACTAACGTTGGATAGTTACAAGGAAAATTTGTAGAAGCTATTTTTGTTTACAAGGGTTTGCACATAAACTTATAGCAACAAAGTGTTTGCAAATATAGCCGCTATTATTTAAAAAAAGTTACTATTCTAGCGATTACAAAGCTAAGCTATAGCTTAAGCAATAAGCGTTACTGCGTCTTTAATAATAAGTAGGGCTATAGTTTTATCTATTTAAACCTTAAAGTTTTAAAATCTATATTTTAACAAAAATAAAATTACTAGTAGTTTAGAGCAGCGAGAATAAAGTGTTAGAGGAATAGGGATTATAAAACTAAGGTTCTTGTTATAGTGTAATAAAATAAGAGTGTTTTTAATACTAAATGTAGAAAACAAGGGGAGGTTACTACTATATTTATACCCATGGACAAGTGCAAGTGCAATTTTGCTAAAAAACAATAGCTTAATTGTTGGAAAAGTAGCGTTTTGCTTAAACGATAAAAAAAACTTATGTAGTTAAAGTTTGCGCTAAGCAGCTAGAAAAAATAGGAAACTCTTTTGCTTTGTTAATTAGTATATAGGCTAAATTTTTTCGTTAGGTAGAGTTAAGTTTGTTTTGTTGAAAAAAGGTTAAAGCGAGTAAGTATACTTAAGGTTGTTAGGTTAAATTTTGGTAATATATGCGGAGCCAAATTATAAATAGAAGCGAAGAAGTTAACGTGCGCGAAGTAGGTATGTTTTTATTATAGGGCGCGAAGCTATGGATGTAAGGGCGGATAAACTTGTAATAGTGCCGTTGTTATCGAAGAAACAAAACTATTAATGTAGTGGTTGGGTTTGATTCCCGTATCCAAGCCAAGTTGTAATGGGTATTGTAGCAATCGATTGTTTTCTATTTATCTATTTGTATGTCTTTTCTCTAAGTTTGTACCTAAAGGCCGAAAGGCCGAGAACTACTTATAAGTACTCCGAG
>MAVT02001411.1:0-12831 GCA_001702395.2 Diaporthe helianthi | reverse complement strand
TTAAATAGCTTAAATAGTAAGCTAAATGATGGATTCTTTTGTTTTTCCTATTTTAGAATATGGCGCGAAAAAACGCGGTTAAAAAGTAAACTATAATAGTTTTTGGAAAAGTGCGCGACTCGGTAAGGTGCGCAACTCGGTGGTGTTTAACGTTAAGTCTTTTTAAAATATTAAAATATTAAACATTTAAATTAAACTCTAGTTATTATACGTTTAACTAAAATAAGGTAAAATAAAAGTAACTTAGTTAAACCTTAATTAGTAAGTTTAGTTATTAATTACTAAATACTTCATTAATATCGACTTTTATATATTTATTATTTAAATTAGAATAGTATAAATTAGCGATACTATATTAAATATTATACTATATTCTATGGAGAATAAGTAAGAAATATAAGATATATTCCTAGTATAAAACTAACTTAATTATATAAGTATTATTTATATATCTAAGCTAACCTTTAATATATTAAGTATTATAATCACGTATAGTTATTTTATTAAATATACTTTTAAAAATACTTAAACTTACTTTTAATATTTAGTAAATGCTTTAAGAGAGAATTTATTTAATTATTTAAAGTTAAATTATAGTCCTTAAATAAAAGAATAATTAAACAGGAATAATATACTTTATTCTTTTAAAGAATAACCCTAACATTCTTAAATTTCTTTTTAAAGTTAGTATATCGTACTAAGATATCTATGTAAGTTACTCTAGGTTTTATTCATATTCTATATTATTATTAAATATAAAGCCAATCACATTTCTTGAGAGGATAGATCGAAGCTAGTAGGGCGTAAAGGTATTTACTAACTTAAACTAGTTAGTTATCATGTACGAAAAGATGAAATGCCTAGGCTTTCGATGTGAACACCGCCTAAGTAAAAATAAGAGACGTCAAATTTACGTCCGAGTCAGCAATAGTGAATCAGGTTCGTTGTTGTGGAACATTTCGTGACAGCGGTTTGTGTAATCCACGAACTTCCAAGTTTGTACCAGACTCATGATAACACTTGCCGACATTAGATCAATCCTACCATGCCTTTCCGTTCGGCGTTTATTTCGTAGCAATGATTGCGCAGAGGGAGTTTCTTCGGACACGTTTTCTTAAAGTAAGGGTCTCGAAGGGGCCTTCGCTTAAGACCGACTCGCAGAATAGTCCACCTCATCCACAGCGGAATAATTAAGCATGTAAGTGGTAGTGAGTCATGATCACCATATGGGGTCTGACGTATCCAGATGGGGCTTTGTATGGTGCACTGCCAGGTTTGCAGATGTGGCGTCCACCGCATTGCTATGATTATGTTTTGTGCGCGGATATTGTGTAATTCGTAGACTGCTTAAGAACCTTGATGCTTCATGACCAGTTGAAGGGGAAGTCCTGGATTGCATGTTTTCATCTCTCAGTCAAGGGCCAGTAACCAGCAATTTTATCGACAACTTGAAATGGATATCATTCTGTCTGGTCCAAGGTCCACCGGCCCGTGGCTGACGACGCTGGGTTTGTCGGTACTTGGTCTGGTAAGACTACCTCTGAGTCCAATCGTTCGTTTTCTAACTGGGACTGACACATACAACTTGATTCTAGATTACGATTTACAGCCTCTTCAGCTTCATCTACAATGCCTACATGCACCCACTCAGTCGCTTCCCGGGCCCTCGGCTCTGGGGCGCAACACGCATGGCGTACTCGTGGGAGCTGGTCCACGGCCGAGGCCACAAGGCCATTCTGGACTTGCACAAGCGCTACGGGGACATTGTCAGAATCGCACCTGATGAACTTTCCGTCTGCTCCCCCGACATGTGGCGCGAGGTTTGGGGCCGCCGCAAGACGGAGCTGGGCGAGATTCCCAAGGACGATGTCCACTATTCAGAGGCCCTGCCCAGTATCCTCGGTTGCCCCAAGCCTCAGCACAGCCGTTTCCGACGCATCCTCGCCTCTTCCTTTACAGGCACAGCCGTCGTCGAGCAGTCCCCGTACATCAAGGCTCACGTCGACAACCTATTCCGCAAACTCCACAGCCATGTCAACGAGGAGGGCACTGATTCGCCCATTGACCTAGCCGAGTGGTTTGACTTCACCACTGCGGATATCTCCAGCGATCTTAGCTTTGGTGAATCTTTCAACTGCCTCAAGACCGGAGAGTACCATCCCTGGGCGCAGATCTTCAACGAGGCACACAGGGGCCACGCTTTCGCCAAGGCCACTCAACGTTTCCCCGTCGTCTACTCCATCCTCAAGTACCTTGGCTCCAATTCGCCCCTGCAGAAGCGCTGGGATGAGAACGTCGCCGAGACAAAGCGCCTCGTCGACAGGCGCCTGTTGGAGGCTGACAGACCCGACTTCATCCGCTCCCTGGCAGCCCATGGGGACAACGAGAAGGAGCCGCTGGACCGCGAAGAGATACAGTGGAACGCCCAGATTCTTATGAGCGCCGGCTATGACACCACCTCGGTTGCGCTGGGCGTGTCTGCCTTCCTGTTAGCTACCAACAAGTCGTGGGCCAACACAGTCCTCGCCGAGATCAAGGCCGCGTACGCGAGCAAGGACGATATCACGGGCCTCACCACCCTGGAGCTCCAGCGCCTGAACGCCACACTCGACGAGGCACTTCGCCTCCTCCCGCCGGCCGGGTCGGCCATGCCTCGTGTTGTGCCCGCCCCCGGTGAGGAGGTGTTTGGCGAGTTCCTGCCTGGCGGTACGATCCTGACCATGTGGATGTGGTCGACATACCGCAACCCGGCCAACTTCAAAAACCCCAACGACTTCTGCCCGGAACGTTGGCTGGGTGATCCCGCATATGTCAGTGATAGGAAGGACGTCTTCATGCCGTTCTCCTTTGGCATGCGTGCTTGCATTGGACGACAGTAAGTTTATCGTCATTTGTCCCAGAAACGATGTGGAAGAGCACATTAACTAACCGTTCACTACAGACTGGCTCGTGCCGAGATGGGAATCGTCATTGCTCGCCTCATCTGGGATTTCGAGCTCGAATTGGATCCGAAGGAGCGCCAGAATTGGTTGGACCAGCCAAACTTTCTGTTGTGGCAAAAGGGGACACTCATGATCCGTCTGACACCCCGAAATATGGACTGATATGCTGGATTGGACTGCACCAGCTGAGAAGGATCATTTAGGGTATGTGCACTGGAGGTACCTGCCGTGGCTGATTCTTGCCTCTAATTTCGAAGAGCAAAGACAATGCAGCCGTTCCAACAGCCAGTATTATCATGGACGTTGGAGATGAATTTTCAATATGGCATAGCACAAACCCAGCTCAGTAGTATCTTGAACAATAAATGTATTGCGCACGAAGATTAGTTCCTTAGCATCAGCTGCCTTCCTTGACCTGTTCAATGTTCAATATGTTGGGGGATTTTTGGTTGAGGCCTTTCAGCCCCTACATCAAACTCAGAAAACCCACGTTCTCAATTCATCCAAGGCGTATTCTTTTCTCGCAATAATTCAGTCAAGGTGGAGCATTTGTTGCATTTCATGGGGTGGAACGTCCATAGTAGCCAAGAAAAGACACATGCACATATCTCGTGTTTCAACCCAGGCGCCCACCAAGATCATCAATTAATCATTAATCGCTATACAGGCATGAAGGCAGACTTCAGGATCAACACCCGCAATCACCAAATTTGCACTGAAATCAACCTTTGTTGACATGCACCAATATTAGATACAAACACGACTTTTTAACTCAATATTCTATCTAACTAATATTTTAGGTGTGAAATCGAAGATGAGGACAAAGACAACACAAGTAACACTACAATTGTTTATAGAAACGAAGGCATCATTACCTCGGCGCCGAGCAATGTTCAACTGCCAGCAAAATCTAGGAGGCAGCACATCCCCCTGGGATCCGCTTTTTATCTCTCTTTTTTTTCCCCTCAAAGCGCAATAGTTCGATCTAAGTACGTGTAATGTGGGTGCACCAGCATTAATTAGAATACACGGAATTAGCATAATATTTTCTTATTTTGTGTGGCGGCCTCTTAGAAACGAAATCCGTCATAGCGCAGCCCCTATGCAACCCCCTGTGTGGCGGCGAGTAAGTTTCTCCCAAAATTTTGCTCTGTGGATCGGAAGGAGGGTATAGGTTGCAACTGCGCGGGGCTTGGCCAACGGGATATTTTTGAAACCTGCAGCTCTGGAGTCAACCAAATATTGCTTCTACTCACCGTCAGTAAAAGGTTGCCACGTTGTTGTGTTGATAAGTCCTTGACGACTAATGGGATTACAATAGAAATAGGACCATTCTGTGAGTGAAAAATGGATCGGCGAAATCTCGGACAGGCTGTCACTTGATCTACATCACCAGTGGATACTATCGTAGGCACACCCTTCCAGCCTTTGTCTTCTTCCTTTTGCATGCGTTCGTGGACATGAGTTTATACGGAGCCCTGGTTTCCGCAGCCAGTTACGGCAGTAAGACCGGTCAATTCAGCTACCAATTTTGTTGTGAATCTTGTGCCTGTCTTGCGACCCCTTGCATAATTTAAAGTGCTATCAGGATACCGGTATTGGATGTCGTGGACATTGGCTGCATCTTCTGAGTAATTTCCACCTACATTGAAGCCTTCTGTCCAGTTTCATCTGTCAACTTAGCCACCGAAAAAGGCCAGCTTGAGTACGTCTTCAACGACAAGAGAGTCGAAAGAAATCGCCCGAGATGGACAATGCCGGGAATGGGACAGCGGGCCATGTGCCCTCCGTCAACATTGCTAGCTTCTCATACACAGGATTCAATACCGGTATCTTGATGGCTATGTCTGCTTTGGTTGTTATCAGTTACCGCCTGTACTCGACCAGTGGCAGACGCCCTGCCAATTACCCCCCCGGACCGCCAACAGTTCCAATCTTGGGCAACATGCTCGAATTTCCCTCGGATTATCTGCAGTACAAGTTCTCGGAAGCTGGTAAGACAGTAGCCGTATATTTATTCGAATATGACTGAAGGTGTCGAGCTGACCGGCGACATGTGCATAGCCAAAACATATGGTGACGCTGTATCCTTCAAAATCATGCACCAGACTATCATCTCCTTGAACACGCCAAGCCTGGTCAAGGAACTACTGGATGTCAGAAGCAGCTCCAGTAGCAACCGGCCAAAGTCCACTCTCACGGACATCATGACAGCAGACCTGAACATGGGAACGAACTTTCATGGTAAATCTCGTCATCACCTGAAAATCAACAAACAGGAAATTGATGTTAACGTGCGTTGCAGCCGATGTCACCTGGAAAGCGATGAGGAAAGCCTCTCAACTCATGCTCAACTCCAAGAATCTCAAAACCTTTGAGCACGTCCAGCACGCAGAGGCGACCCAGATGATCATGGACCTCATCACGGACCCAGAGGCAAGTGAAAAGCTTACCCAGACGCCCCAGACCACCCACAATTACCCCTCTAACACGAAGGCCGTGATTAGCTCTGGACGGACCACGCCAAGCGTTACGTGACGTCTTTCTTGCTCTCGGTCATGTACGGCTTCCGCGCTGCGCGGGTTGACTCGCCCCCAGTCCGGGACTTGGTCGATGTGCACCGGCGATTTGTGGACATCCTCAACTTTGGCGGCGCCCCGCCCGTGGACCTGTTTCCCATCCTAAAGTGGGTGCCTCGGTGCTTTGCCGGGTGGAAGGCCGACGCTGAGGACATCGGCCGGTGCCAGCAGGAGCTGTTTGCGAAATGGACTGGACAGGTACGTGCCCGGCTCGAACGCGGCCAAGGCACGGGCTGCCTCATGGAGGATGTAATCCCAAATATGAGGGAGTGGGGGATGAAGAACGATGACTGGTTGAAGTGAGTGATGGAAATTGTAGCCCTTGATTTTTTTTTTTGAAGAAGGATTTTCTTGGCTAACCCGCAATGTGCCAGCAATCTCGGAGGCAGTCTCCTTGAGGCATCCGACACTGTTCCTGTTACCGTCTGGAGCTTTATCATCTGCGCGGTTCTCTACCCCGAGAAGCAGGCGATCGCAGCGGCGGAGCTTGCTCGAGTGATCGGCCCCGATCGGGTGCCACTCCACAAGGACCTCAGCAACCTGCCGTACACGCGGGCTTTCATCAACGAATCCATGCGCATGTACCCAGTTGCACCCGTCGGCATTCCGCATGAGATGTCCCAGGACGAGGTTGTAGACGGTGTGCTCTACCCCAAGGGCGCCACGGTATTCCAGAACACTTGGTTCATATTCCGCGACGAGCGCTACTTTGACCAGCCCCATGAGTTCATGCCCGAGCGCTTCCTGCATAGCACCTTCGGCACACGCCCAGATGTTGTCGACGACCCAGCACGCCGCGATACGCTGCTCTGGGGCAGTGGACGCCGCATCTGCCCCGGCCAGCTCGCGGCCAAGACGTCCATTGAGGTCATCTGCCCGTACCTATTGTGGGCGTTTGACTTTGAGCGGGCAGTCGATCCTGTAACGGGCCACGAGTTGAAGCCTACAATCAAGTTCGAGCATGGTATCGTTGCGGTGCCAGAGAAGATTCCGTGCCGGATTGTGCCCAAGAGCCAGAAGCACGTGGAGACGGTGCGCAGGGAATTTGGGCGGGTCACCGAGGATTTGCAGCGGTATGAGCTTGAGGTCTCGGTGGAGGACGCAGCGTACAATGAGAAGTTTCGTGATATATACGTCGGTATGTAATTAGGAGCTAGAGCAAAATGTATGGGGGCGGCTTTGAGGTATTAGTTATTGTATGTTTCCATTAGAATGAGGCCTCAACCCGCCTGGTAGCAGTTAGATACTCCAATACTGCACAGTGGACTATAGATGCAACATGAGAAGGTCGTCGCTGTTTCTCAAACTCATCGCCTGAGAAATGGGTTTGTGCCCAATTTTCGTGCGTGTGAGCTTTATCTGCTACATGTTATTCCAAAGTCTGTGCTAGATACATAATTCGATCTGATTCATTATCAGTACTTGAGTAGGGAAAAAAAACCTCTTTCGTAATTGTTGACTTTGTACAGACATAACTACTGCACTGCGCATCAACACATTAGGAAATGTAACGGAGATCGGGGAGCTTAAACCCCGGCACAATGGGTATAATTTATGACCCAGTTATGCAAACTTGTAAGATTAAGAAATTGGATGGTGTGATCCGCAATTCGCTTTGCTTGTTGGATGGGGCTGTTACATACTGACTCGGCCATGGGGCCATGAGTCTAACTCCAGATTGTAGCTATCAGCTTTGGTCGTTGGCTCCAGCTTTTTTTTTTTTGGGAGTGGTCAGTCATTATCGTGTGCGACTGACTTCAGGACTCCACCTCAGGGATGGAGAACATCCTTTTTCAGCGATGGAGAACATCCTTTTTTTTTTATATAAAACAACAATGCATGTGCCTGGGCTCGAGTTGCTCCTTGGAAACCAGATCCCAAACCTTGCATTTTACTTTATCGTCCTTCCCCAGTCTTCATCCAAATAATGTATCTTTATTATCTGGTCCCTCTCACATTGCTTCTTGCGTACAATGCACAAAGATTAATCTTCAACTACGTGGCGGCGCGCCGACTTGGCATCCCAATTATAGTATTGCCAGTTTCCTTTGAAAATCCGATATGGGGCCTCTTAATGCCGTACTTTGCCTGGGTGCAGAACCTGCCATTTGGCAAGTGGTATCGTTATGCAGACATCGGATGGCCCACACGAGATGGCAACAAGACAATCGCGGAGCTTGGCGAGACTTTTGTGTTGGTGTCGCCCGCACGCAACCAGATCATGACCGCTTACCCCCCGGCGGTTGACCGAATCTACCGGGACAAGAACTTCGTCGTGCCCTCGCCATTCAAAGACTTCTTCCAGACCTTTGGCTTGCATTTGTCATCGACGAATGGGGTTGAGTGGCAGAGACACCGCAAAATCACCGCACAAGCCTTCATGGAGAGCAACCACAACTTCATGTGGGAGAAGTCCATCGAAGGAACGATGGAGCTATTGGCTTCCATGAATCCATCAAAAACATCGGCATCATCGCCCTCGTCTTCGTCCTCGTCCTCGTCAGTCGCTCACGGCGATGTGACATGGACGCTGGCCACCGTCCGCTCAAAGTTTGAAGCGATGGCTATGCAGGTACTCGTCACCGTGGGCTTTGGTAACAAGGGGGATGGAGTCCCAGCCGGCCATCAGAGGAGTCTCACCGATTGTCTTGGGTTCCTGCTGCACAACATTTTCATCACTACCCTCTTCGGGGGTCTGACGGCATGGGTCCCCAGCTGCCTGCTTCCGCCAGTCCTCAGGGAACTCAAGGTCTGCGTCGCGGATTTTGGGCTCTATATGAAGGAAGCAGTCGCTATTCAAATCTCCAACCAGAAGCCCCAGTCCGAAAAATCCACAATGCCTGATGGTGCCAAGAAGAAGACAGCGAGTCTTATTGAAGCCCTTGTGGCCGCGAACGAGGCAGGCAGGAGCCGGGACGAGAAGAGCATGTTTCTTTCGGACTCGGAGCTCTACGGAAATATGTTTCTATTCAATCTCGCCGGCTTCGAGACCACGGCTGGAAACTTGACCTTTGCCTTACCTTTCCTAGCTGCTTCGCCCGAGTTCCAGGACTGGCTGATCGAAGAAATTGACGCCCTCTACGACCCGGACAGGCCCGCGGCCAACACCTACGAAGCACTGTTCCCGCGTCTCGTTCGCTGCCTCGCTTTCATGCACGAGACGCTCCGTATGGCAGGGCCCGCGCCCATGATGCTCCGGGAACCAGCCACGTCGACGTCGGTCCCCACGTCAACCTCGGGGTCTATAATCGTGCCCACTGGAACGGTATGTGACCTTTTTTTTTTCTTTTTTTTTCCCCACCCTGATTCCCATGCCATCTTAATAAAACACGAGAGATCTTGGCTGACGAAAGATTTGAAGTGGATCACGGCGCATTTCTATGGCGTGCATCTTTCGCCACGCTGGGGCACCGACGCAGAAGAATTCAACCCCAAAAGGTTCGTCAAGGTCGGCGCCGATGGCAAAGAGATGCTGGCGCCTCCGCCCGAGGGTGCGCTGTTCATGGGCTGGGTCTTTGGCCCGCGCGTCTGTCCCGGCAAGAAGTTCAGCCAGGTTGAGTTTGTGGCTGTTGTGGCGCACCTGCTGTCCTTGTACCGCGTCGAGCTGGTGGAAGAGCCAGGCGAGAGTAAAGAGGACGCTAGGAACAGGTTGATGGGTGTTCTTGGAGATAAATACTTTACGATCGGTGCTCAGGTAATGCAGCCGAATGCTGCTGCCATTCGATTCGTGCGGCGAGAGCGGATTTGACGGGTTGAAATAAACGAGGCAATCCTGAATAGACAACTAGTGTAGCAAGACAGAGCAAATTTACGGTTTCAATTCGTCCTTGTCGTTTCGTTCAAGGCCGAAGTGGTGTCGTTCTTCATCTGTAGGTATGCAACCCGAGAGGCGTACGGTCCGTCCATACAGTGGTAAATGCCCAAAGACCCAGCGTTTGCAAAAAGACACAGTGTCAAAAGTCATGGCCGAAGACAACAAAAGTGAGGAAGGGACCTGATATGTCTATATTGAAAGGTAGATTACCGGGGTACTCTCGAAGTCCTCCCTTACCCTTTTTTAAGAACCTAGACTTTAATCTAGAGACAGCCACAGTTTGAGCATCTTAGGGTAGTTCGGAGTACCTAAACCTGTCTGTATTGAGAGAAGACCCTGTTAGTATCAAAGCAACACCGTGAAATATTAACAACAGTATTCTTAGGACTACCCTAGGGTACTCACCACCGGGTCCCAACCTGGCGCAGATGAAAAGCCCTTAGTACCGCATCCCTGGTTGGTGCCCTCAGTTATATCATTAAATATCTCTGGGTTGGCATAGGCGACCGGATTAACAAAACCAATGCTGCTTTTTCCAACTTTCAGGCGCTCCTGGTTGATGAGAGTCAGAATGGAGCCCAGGGTTGGTGAGCTAGCCGAAGTGCCGTAAAGAAGAGAGAAATTGCCATTAACTGCGACGACATATTTTGCACTTCAATGCACAGCACGCTCCGATTAGCTCAAGTTTTCATGGCGAGGGGAGAAAGGAAAAGACGAAACAGAAAACAGCAACCTCAGGAGAACTCACCCATTTGCGCTGATGTCCGGGAAGGCACGCGTTTGCTGGCTGTTATTGAACCTGTCCGCACCGTAAGGGGGCGGATTATCGGCAAACCACCCATGAACCGCGTCGGCCTGGTAGTCCGGAAGCGGGAATACGTTGGAGAAACCTCCACCAGAGTAGATGACGGTTTCGCACGCCTCCTCAGGCTGAACACCAGTTGCCAGGTCGTCGGCGATGGAAGCGTTTGGCTTGACCTGCGTGGCACCGACGGCGGTGACGTACGGGCATGTTCCAGGGAATCCAGGATTGAAGCGTCCACTGGTACCATTGTTATATTTTGCGTTAATACCCGGGCCGTCGATACACTGGCCGTCGTTTCCGGCGACGCCATAGTCCCCAGAGCTGTATAGGACGCTGATGCCCATCATGCCAAGTTTGCGTATTCGTTGCATTGCCGCATCTCGTAGAAAGGCGTGAGATCGTGCTCGTTGTAACCATACGAGGTCGAGATCACCTTGGTCGCCGCGAAACCGCCGCAGTTCTGGGGCCCTTGATAACCCATTGGCATCTCATCGGGATAAGTTGCGTCTTGGTTAGGATCGTCCCCGCCTTCGTATGTGCAGTAAGACCCATCGATAGCATCGAGAAAATTGTTCAACGAAGCGCCCTCCACTAGGTCGCCGACTTGGTAGAGGGTTACCATCTGTGGGTATACGAGCGCCATCGCGTACTCCAGATCCAGATTGCTTTCGCCGTTGAATTCGAAGCCCATTTCTGTCTGCTGGACCACACCGCCATCAATGCTGTTCAGTATAGGTCGGACTCCCACGGCCTTGGGACTGAAGTTTGCAAAGAACAAGTCCAGGTCAGAGGGCACGTATGCCTGTGGCGTGTACTCGACGATACCATAGCTGTTTCCGGGGGCAGGGTTCCGGTTGACAGGGAATCGGTACAGAGCACGCAGGCAGTCTGGGGTGATAAACTCGTCGCATGTCGAGAGGTCAGACGTGCTCTTGTGGTGGCTACCGATGCGGTAGCCCCCCTTTGGGAGAGATCCGGACCCAGGTGCACCAAGGCCCTTGTACAGGCCTGGGATTTTCTCACGCCTCGTGATGTCAGGCTTCACTGCTGTGTCATGGCGAGGTTGAGGTCGAGGCTTGACATCAAAGTGTACAGTGGGATAGACCATATCGATGTGTTCTTTGAGAGAAGAGGGGATGCTATACTCCGTGCAGGCCACATGCTCTTGCCCACTCTGGTGTTCATAAATATAGTATTTCGTGTTCAGCAGCCGTTCGGCCTCGTCAGCTGAGGCATTGAACTCAAGCCAGGCCAGGCTTTGTGAATGTCTGATGCGGTCTGCCGCTACACCCGCAGAGATGAGCCAAGATCTGACGGAATTGACCGTCTCGTCACTAACCAAGTCACATAATCAGTCTCGAGGCTGGTGAGGACGGACTAGAGGATGATTCATGGCCTACCTTGGAGCGAATGCTTCCGCGACCTCCTTTGCAGACCAATGCTGGCCGTACCTCTCAGACTTCGGGTGCGACACCTCCGAGAGCCATTCTGGTAACATGTCCAAGTTCCTTTGCTTCAGGCCAATACGCATAGGAAGCACTGCTCGTCGGTCTAGAGCCTCATGTCTTGTCCACCCGTCCGGTATGTCGGATCTTCTCTCATGCAGTGAGTGAGAAGCACCATTCAGCGCATACGCTACTGCCGAAGCAGCGCAGCTTGCGAGCATCAGCTTATAATAGAGCATCTTCGTAGAAAAGAGGTGCCCGAGGAATATTGACAAACAAGTTGTCGAAAAATTGGCTGAATTTCTTTAAATATGGTATTTTCGATGCGGACGACCCAGTATAAATACCAGCTGCAGGTAGATTTCCCATAGATACATAACCTTACTTCTTGGTACAATTTACTCCCCACATTCGCCTGCAAGGCACCAACTAACCCCCCCTCCCCCCTGCAGCCTCCTCTGATAACAATATCGGCGCTTGTTGTGTGTGATGAACGCGCCTCCGCAGAGTCCGAGACGCTGAAGACACATCCAGATAGCGACGTAGCATCGGCTCAACAATTAGAACGCCGCCCCGACCACTTTAGCGTTTGATGATGTCGAACCTTAGGACAGAGATGGCAGGTGAATCCTGAGATGAGCCCGTGGTCTATGTCATATATTGGTTTCCTGCATTAGCGTTCATTACCTTTTCTGCCGGTTTGCCGGTACGGAGTAAAGTGCCTCAAATTAGCAATGCTTAGCACAAAGCTTAACCTAACATCTATTTATACTTTTGCAACGGTAATGAGCGTTGTTTTTCTTAGTCATGGCCCGCGTGAACAATGACGTTTATTGCCCTTGTAGAAGTCTACGTTAATAACTCTTCCTAGTTAATTAAGGCTTAATCTCTACCTAAAATTATTCTCAACTTTACATTTTCATAAATAAATTAGGTAATACTTACATTCTATTACTAAATACATAAGAAGAGTATTATATAAGATAAAGACTAATTAGATAATACTATATATAATAAGTCTTATACATATAGCTAGAGTTGTAACAGTATATGTATATATCTGTAATAGGATATACAAATATACAAATATACTGTATATTTGTATATCGGCTGGTTTGTATATTTATATATTTGTATATTAGACCCTTTTTATATTTGTATATTTGTATATTTATATATTTATATATCCATATATTTATATATCGAATATACAAATATATAAATAGATATAGAAATGGATATATAA
>MAVT02001410.1:0-12832 GCA_001702395.2 Diaporthe helianthi | reverse complement strand
ATTTAAAACTAATTCTTAATAATAATTAAAGTATTACTAATAAAGTATATATATATATATATATATTATAGTTAATATTTTCATAACAATGAAAGTAAAATAATAATTTAAAATATTCAGAATATTGAAAACAATAAAGAAATAAAGAAATAACAAAGTTATAAATAAATATTAAAGTAAATACTTAAAACATTCTAATATAATATTATTAAATATAGAATAATGAATATATAGCTAATATATATTACTTTATATTATTTGTTTCCTATGTTATAAATATTTATTTTCTACTTTTATTACTCTTATTACTTTTATCATCTTTATTATCTTTATTATCTTTATTAGCCTTGTTACTCTTCTTCCTCTTATTACTCTTATTACTCTTATTACTCTTATTACTCTTAATACTCTTATTACCCTTCTTACCCTTATTGATTTTATTTAAAATATGTAAAAAGTATACAATTTAAATAAATCCCTAATTTTTTATAAAGATGCCAGTGACCGCGTAGCGGGCACACGAGCAAAGCTCATAGATATACAAAAGTCTACAGTCGTTGCCAGGCTGTGACCAAAAGCGCTATTGAGAACACAACCCCAAAACTGGAGGCAGACACCGTAGAAGAAGCTAGACTATCAACACTCCTCACGACGTTGTCAGTTCCGACCCAGGCATTGAAGTTCTGCATGCCCGTGTCGCTGCACCCCCCTATGCTCATGCCCTGAATCTGGGCAACATTCTCATCGTCCGGAGACAACGAGACCACGACGGATAACTCATCACCGTCTGGGAGAACCGGAACGGTATAAGTACCATGGTAGAGCCCCGGGCCGCCGTCGACAGGCGAGCGCGCCTCGTCCCAGGTTGCTTGGACCAGGTCGTCGCCGACCATGACGGTGATGTTGGCGGGTGAAGACAGTACGGCGTCGTAGTAGATCTTGATGCCGCCCAGCAGGTCTACGGAGTATTCCGTCTGGCCGTGGCTGACGGTGTTCAGCGTCGTGTTTGCCGTGTCGCAGTTTGAGTTTCTCTCGGGAGCTGTGGACGGTATGATGCAGGTTAGAAGTTGTTTACGACTCAGGGGGTAGGGGTGGGTTGGAAGAGGACCAATGGAAAGACTACTCACTGTAGTATGCAGTGAGGCTCTCCTGGGTCACGTTGCTTGTGCCATTCTTGTATATTGAGATGACGGTCGGGAGTATGTTCCGCCAGCCATCGTGGGGCATGGTAGACACGTAGTCGTACTCGGACCCAGTGTCCATGGCGGGAGAGCTGTGTAGCGGTCCGATGTAATGAGACTACGTATCAAGTCAGTGGAAAATGTCTCAGTAAGTGGAGGTCTGAGGAGAAGCCATGCTCATCCCATCATGCAAGGCGTACCTCGCCGAAGTCATTCCAGCTGATGATCTGGACAAAGGCAGGCTGGATATTTACGACCTGGGCCCAACGGTCTACCCAGAGATTATCCGAACTAAGTTGGTAACAGAGTCAGCGGACAGTAATCCGAAAGCGATGAGACCTTCTGGAAATGAAGTTGGGACTTGTAGCGGGGACGGAGCCTGGTAGTTAGAAGCCTTCAGGAGGAATTGCTTACTTCCAAACCCAATTCTTGTGGTAACCCGGCAGATTAGTGTAGAACCATGGGGACACTGCCATCATGTATCTCGATCGGTCGATCACTGAGAGGTAGGTCTCATCCACACTGCCATCAATCGGCCTGATACCGTTCGGCCATGCGTCCCAGCTGAAAAGGCCATCAGCGACATTGTCGGCAGCATCCCACGCATTCTGCGCACCGAGGGAGGACCAGTCTGGGATCAGGAAACAGTTTGTTTCTGATTTGATGTCAATCCAGTCCGTGGCGTTGGAGCTTCCCTCGAATGTCGATACTAGTGGTTGAGTGCCCTCGACATAGTAAGCACGATTGGCTTGATATGTGTCCATCAGTGCGAGCACATCTTCCTTGGGCCAGGGTCCGTTGCCACTGTAGTCGAACGAGAAGAACAGCTTGAAACCGAGGGAATTGGCGACCAGGAAGGCCAGTGGGATTTGCCTTTCATTCGAGGTCCCATTCCAGGCAATGTTCAGAGCGAAAGCATCTATCAATGCTTCTTGTGCATAAGCAATTTCTCTTTCCCAGTCTGATGATGTGAAGAGTGCTGTGTTGTCAATCTATTGGATCACATTCGATTAGTATTGCTGAACCTGATATTCGACTTCCGAGGCTCTTTGGGAAATAGATACTTAGGATACCCTAAGGCGAGTAAACCTACCAGAAAGTGTGCAAACACAGCTTTTGAGAGAACATGCAGTGGGCACAACAGTCCCACAAGTACAATGTGACACCTCATCTTGGCTGAGAAGCAAGAGAGAAACAGAAGCAAGCAAATGGGTATCACCAGAACGCGGAAACAAGAAGCATCACAAGCAAAACAGGAACAACACGGCCGCCCAGGGTCGCGACGGAGCCAAGACCAATCTTATATCATTTCTAGGTCCGCAAGGCTCCGCAAGGCGCTTCGGCCTTCGTGACATCAATTGATGACTGCCTAACATTGAAGCACAATTGACACCTGCTGCTGCATGCACTTGTGCGGATTGGGTGGTTCTTTTCGAAGCTTGTCCGTATTGTGACTGCGTGGGCCCACCCAAACATTAGAACCCGATGTGTTGGCTCCTAGCCTGCATGCTGCGGCCAGCTAGAGCGAGCGGGTGACATCGTGAGCATGCCTCGCTCGCTTTTCACGCTGCATCGGCCTTGAGGTGTGGCTCGCTTAGATAACCGTAAGGCTCGATCCGGACCTTTTATGCGAAATCGATGCACAAACTCATCTCCCTCGCCGAAAGCAGCCGCGCTGCGTGCAAAAGTTCACGCCGGATCTCTTGGCTTTTTTTTTGTGCGACTCACTAAGACGCCGACTCCAATGTTCGTGTGAGAGAGACTTCAGGAATACACCGGCCAGACATCCAATATGATTCATGAACCAAGGTCGTGCCAGTTCCACATGCACGTTACTGTGGTGTACAGGAATTAAATGGACCGCGCTGAGTGCCCAAAAGTCAGTTGATTACTGAATTAGCGCCCAGGGTTTCATGCAGGAAAGAAAGCCCAGGCCCCAATGATCTTTCATGATGATGCTGTAGCTAGCTGTACAGATAAGACCACTGGACTTCAGGAGGCTACCCTAGGCTACGCGCCCTTGACCCGATTCAGCAGTCCCATTCCACGATAACGGCCAACTCCCGACCAGCCTCAAAAGTGTTGGCATTGAAAATTTTCAACGGAGGCAGTGCTGTGGAGAGATCCTGGGAAATTGTGCAACTGTGCATTGAGATATTACTTGGGTAGCACCAGGCTGTATAGAGATTGCACATGTTCAACTGGTCTTGTACAAATGTAGGATATTCATATTCAATAGTCGTTGACTTTTCTAACACCGACGACTCCAACTCCTCTCAAATGCAGCCTTCATGCCATCTCTATCACATATGACAAATCTTATTCCTATCTGGACTTTAAACCAGGGAGGCACGTGGCGGCCGGAATATTGAAAAACATCATGACCTTGCAAAGCATTCCAAGGTTTCGACCTTGATCAAAGCCACATCGCTATCCACACTAACATCCCTAATAGTCTCTTCAAAAGGCCGGAGGAGCGCATTGTATTCCACAGTTCCAATACGGGATGAACTTGATGGTCGTCCACACGTTGATTTTATCGCCACTTCCCCTCTCCTATCTGTGCTGGGGTCAACTCAAGTGCAGGCTGGTAACGAGACGACGTGTCGCACTCGAGCAACCTTTGAACAACCTTTCACGACGAGCCTCCATGCTCTCCGAGCGCCTCCTGAGTCTTGTAAACCTATTACCCCGTTTGTCCGCGGGCAGTGCCTCCGCCTTATCTTGGGTTGGCATCATCCTCGAACTCGGCTTCACCATGCCGCCATCCCTACCTAGGTAGTCCCGAGTAATAGCGTGAGAAGTAGTCGTTGGCGTCAAGTCCATGTTGGTTGGGTGGTCCCACTCAATTGCGGCACAAGACGACCGTAACACTTGAATTTTCATCCTGTTGGTACTCGAGTAGTAGTGTGGCCCACTGCAGCGCTTGGGCGTTGCACTGCAAGTGGCATGTGCATTCTCTTCCAATCTTCTCTGGATGTAGTATTGTGCAGTGTTGTGTTGGTGAAGAGAATGATATGCACAACTGAGTCTAATTACGTAAATAGTTTCCTTGGCTGTTTGACGAGATACTCAACTCAATACCTACATAGGTAGGTAACTAGATAGAGACTCGAAAGGCGGCTCTGAATTTAAAGCTAGTCCAGAGCTTGAACTTCTTTCTCGTAGGCCAAATAATGATTTAAATTGAGATGACCTACATTTGGAAAATTTATTCACTTCCAAAATATATGATCTTCCTCGCTTTTGGCTGGTTACCATCACTGAGTCCTCATACTATGTGATGTGGAGTTGATTACTTTGTAGCTTTGATGGCCCGGGATCACGCGAGACTTGCCTTTTAGCTCTCCAAATGAATTGACGACACGTTTTGACGATTCGACCATACGAAATAGCCATGACGGTTTCAAGTGGTATAATTATCGGTGTAATAGCTTAGAATAATTTAAAGAAAGACACGTCTAACCCGCCCTGTGGCAAGTTGAGTACATACCTTGTAGAAGCTACCACCGCGTATGTAGATGTCGGCAAGCGAGAGGTATTGCGTGTCAATCTGAGAGTATATAAGATTATATATTAGAGCATATTTTCCATGATCCATAGCACATGCATATACGTACCCTATTATGCCCGATTGTTCAAAGAGTGTAACATCTGGTCGACGACCTTGGGGAACTCCGAGTCATTTGGGCAAGTCGTCAGACACTTGAAAATGATGTAGATAGCCCGACCGACGGAAAAGGCAAAACACGGCACACTGGATGGTTTCTGATAGACTGAGTTCGTATTTTGGTCGCAGAATATCCGCCGTGGATGGGTGCGCGGAGAGACCGAGAAGTGCGTAGGTACCTGCCTACTTAAGTACTTGAGCTTTCGATTATCAATTGATAGGGTACCCAGGTACAACATCACAAGGATCCATCCTACGGCCTGGATATTCCCAAATCTTTACAGTACCTAAAATTGAAGTAGCCTGCCCAATTCCTGGGAAAATGTCCCTGACCACTCAGTGTCCACACCTAACCGTAGCGTCCGGGCATAACACATGTGCATCTAATCTGGGCTATAAATTTATGTCGTATTTATTTATATGGAGCTTAAGGCATCGCAACCAAGGTTCGCCCGCAAGCGATGGTTGCTGGCCTGGCCAGTACGGCCTCCTGGACAATCTAGATTATAGAAACTGCACCGTGTTTTCGTTAAGATAGTTATAGTAAAGGTTAAGGGCTTTCCAGCTATTTTATTACGGTAAAGTTACTTTTTAGTACTAGGGGATATTACTATCATATTTATCTTAATTTATTAGTTAAGATAATATAAGTAGTTAGTTCTTAATAATTCCTTGCTAATTTAAGATATATTTTAAATCTTATACTAAGAAGTAGGTATAAAAGAAAAAGAGTTATAAAGCTAGAAATAAACTAGAAAATTTCTTATTTAGTTTAAGAAGTTTCTTTTTATTATATAGTATCTTGGATTTTCTTATTTAAAAAAAACTTAAATACCTTTCATACTTTAAATATAAGTTAGTTAAATAAGAATTATTTTCTTCCTCTTTTTATAAGGTTTATTTTTAAGATTTAAACATTTTAAATACTTAGAATTTTATATTAATCCCTAGTTTTAACTTTTAATATTATTTACAACATTTTAATATTAATTCTTAATTAAAGTAAGAAAAAAGGTAGAAGGGAAGAAAGAGTAGGAATTAATTATTTACTTATTATTTAAAGGACGGTATAAAAACCTTCTTATAACTATTCTTTTTCCTATATTTACTTTTAATTTCTATAACGACTTTTATTTATAAATTTATTTAAAAGTAAAAAACTACTAAATAATTAAGGGATAAGTTATATAAAGAAGACTTTATTTACTTTAAAGCTATAATTAAGTATACTTATAAGGGTAGTAGTTAAATGGGTAGTTAAGGGTTATTATAACCCTCTCTTCTACCTACTAAAACACGGTATAGAAGCTATAGCCCACATTTGCTTCCATAACACACAGAGGGCGCGAAATAGATATGTCGTCGGGGCATATTTATTCGTTGGATCGCCACAACCGGCCTGCAGGAATATCTTGCTCCCGTTGCAGCTTCAAAGCTCATGCATACATAGCATTTCATTTCATGTATGTGCGGGGTCAACCCTAGATTTGAATGCCGCTCTAGAGCTGCGGCTAACCACTCTTGAGGCGAGAACATTCTTGTCAGCGTACGGCGTCTACTTCTCCACATGGACATACAATATCGTCGGCAGCAGTCACTTGCAAGACATCGACGAGGATGGCAGATATCAGCGAGTGTGCTGCAAAGCTGGACTACCAGCCGGAGGCTCGCTACCCTGACAACCCTTTCTTCAAAGGTCCGGAGGCGCCGTGCCGTTTCGAAGCCGAGATTTATAACTGCATGGTCAGAGGGGAGATCCCCCCTCAGATTGATGGTACTTATTACCGGCGCTGTGGGCTCCATTGTACGATGACGACGTCTTCATCAATGGCGACGGGGCCGTTGATGCCGTGCGGATCAAGGATGGGCATGCGGACTTCAAGCAGAAATTCGTCCGGACAGAGAAATTCACCATCGAACGCGCCGCCAGGAAAGCAGTCTATGGAAAATACAGGAATCGGTACACTGACGACCCCAGGGTCCGGACGCGCTGCCATGCTACAGCCAATACACACGTAGTATATTTTGAGAACCAATTACTGGCGCTAAAGGAGGATTCTCTGCCGTACGCAATGGATCCAGATACCCTGGAGACAAAGGGTAAGTCCAGGCCCGAGCCTTGACGAGTATGGCAGTGCTGACATTTTGTCAGGGACATATGATTTCCATGGACAATACACATCCCCTACATTCACGGCTCATCCCAAGGTGGACCCTCACACAGGGGAGATGATTACTATGGGCTATGAAGCCAAAGGAGATGCCTCCAGGGACGTAGCGTATTTCCTGTTCGATAAGAATGGACGTAAACTCGAGGAGTGCTGGTTTCAGACCCCGTTCACGGGTATGATGCACGACATGGCCGCCACTGACAAATATGTCATCTTCATCCTGACGCCACTGACGACTGTGCCGGTCGAGTTATTAAAGGAAGGCCATAAGCACTTCGCGTGGTCTGAGGACAAGCCCCTGACCTTTGGGGTTCTCCCGCGGCGGAATCCCAAGCCAGGAGACATCAAGTGGTTTCACTACAAGAACGCATGTGAGTCGGTGCCTCATGGCTTTAATTATCTATCACATGCGAAAGTATCCACCCAAACATCATAACATTCAAGCTAAAGTTGGTGATCTCGCGTTGATAGTCTATGGGCACACGGGCAACGCCTTTGACGGTGGTGATAGCTGTATCTACCTAGACGCCCCGTTGACTTATCATAACAAGGTGAGACAGAAGACTATGTAAACTCAATCCATAGGATCTATGATAACCATGAGAGCAGTTCTGGTTCTTCCCACCCGTTGGGCAGAATATGCACACAGCAACCAGCGCGAAACCGCCCAAATACAGCACGATCAGCCATTATGTACGATGGAAGTTCGACCTCAATGCCACTGACCCCTACGTCGAGCCAAAGGAGTTGTTGGACCTAGATGGCGAGATGCCCAAGGTTGACGCGCGCTACGAGACTAAAACGTATACCCAGTTGTTCCTCGCCATGCACGACCCGAACTCCCACGAGCCCGCCATCGGAGGGGCGTATAACTCCATTGCCAGGTGCTCCATAGAGACTGGGAAGTATCAGTACTGGTCAGCTGGAAATTCTACCGCCTTGCATGAGGTGGCTTTTGTCCCCCGGTCGCCGAATGGTAAAGTATATCCGAGTCAAGCGTGTCTAAAGGCACAGTATATGGACACCAGCTGATAATTGTGACCCTGTGCGCGAGCAGCCCCCGAGGCGGACGGATACCTGATCTCGGTAGCAAACAGAAGAGACAAACTCCTGACTGAGATTATCATTCTGGATACGGACAAGATTGCCCAAGGACCTATTGCTATAATTGAACTCCCCTTCAGGCTCAGGGCTGGGATTCATGGCAGCTGGGTCATGGGTAGCGACCTGCCTCAAGAGAAGGATCTGTGTGATATGCATAGGATCAGCGAAGAGGTGAAGCAAGAATTTGGTAGGTCGGCCTCTGCGACAAATGGACAAGGTCGTGTTGAGAATGGTGGCAGTTGAATGCGAGAACATCTCTGAAGGGAGGACAAGCTTACTGAAACCGGAGGCAGAATGTATTCCCCAAGAGTGTAGTAGGACCTTCAATGTTGCTATGCAAAACATTGGCAGCCCCACAAGAACATGACTTAGTCCCTCATTATAAATCATAACATACTTAGGAAGTACATAGCCGTCCCAAAGCTTCCCAGCTCCCGAAACCACCCCTTCAAGCTATTGCTCCCGGATTAACCACTCGTATGACCAGAGAACACCAAGAGAGATTCTCGTTCCATACAACACACAAAGAGCACTGAGTCATTCCATCAGGACAAGTCAACCTTGACTGCAGCCATGTTCTCGGAAGAGAAACCGGTCACATAAAGCCAGGCCTTCTTCTTCCCACCCTCCTTCTTGGGATCAATACCAACTAAAACTGCAGTAGCAGCATTCCTAACGATATTGCCATCATCTTCCCATAGTTTCCTCTTGTCCCAATCGCCCGTGACATTCTTGCTGGGCGTGACCAACCAGCCCGTGGCGCCCTCCCTGCCTCCAGGAAGGTGACCAATTTTACTCAAATCGATGGCCCTGGCCAAGCCCGGGAGCACGAAGCCGCTCGCATCGTCGCCAGCGCTGGCAAACGGGTCCGAGTAGTAACTTGGGTTGTCGGTGGTAACGTCAAGATCGATCGTCTCCGTGACATCGATGACCTTCGCATCCGACGTCCCCAGCTTTCCAACCCACATGATGCCGCCGACGGCACTGGTCACCAGGATCTCGTCCGGGGTCCGTCCGTGGCCCATTCCATTGGGATTCCAGAGCTTGTTCAGGGCCACGCTGGCCTCCACCTTGCCGTCGTCGGATACGGATGCCCGGATCACGTTTGACCATGTAGCACCGGGAAACGAATCTTCAAGGTGCCTCATGTAGCCGTCATAGTAATAGTGGTCGTTGCTGACATAGAGCTCAGTCGGACTGACGGCAACAATGTCGTTGGGTGTCTTGATGAGCGGGTGTGCAATGGTTCGAATGTGCTTGACCGCGCCCACGCCGATGGTGTGGTGAAAGACCTCGATCCTCGAGGCGGCCTTGGGAGCTGTGCCTGGGTCGGATTCCGGAGGGCTTCCGTCACGCGGGTATACAGCCTCGTTCGGCACATGGTTGACCGCGAAGATGTAGACAGCCTCCGATGCTGGCTTCTCTGGGTCGGGTATTACGTCTATGCCATGGGTGATAAAAGGCCCGTCAAAGTTCTCAAACGTGAGCCTCTTGTTTTCCCTAGTCTGCAGGTTGCATTAGTTGCTTTGTCCATCCACCCCCCGAAGCTAAGATCCAGGCCCCACGCACCTCAGGGTCGATGATGTGTATGGATCCTTTGCTGTTCCACGCCACGCTTGCATCGCCGAATGCGCCTAGAGGTGGAAACCACTTGAAACGTGTCTCGTTCACATCTTCGCAAGCGGTAAAAAGCGTGTGAGCTGGGGCATAATAATGGACGTCCTCGCAGTGAGTTGTGTCCCTCAAGACGACCAAGTCATCTGGATTAGACAGTGGTGTCGAACTGAGTTCTCTGAAGGTACCGATCTTGCTCAAGAACCGGTGAGTAGTGGGTCCATAGAGAAAGGCCGCCAGCCCAGTCAAGCCAGCCATCAATATTCCCGTAGTCGCCATTTTTTCTCAAAGATTTCTGCAAACCCTTGGCATCAAACTGATACCCTCTGGCTAACGGCGAAGGCCACAGCGATAAGACCTCGGGAACCTACCGACGGCAACGTGATAACTTCAGTCAACTATGGAGGCTCTTCGGATGTGTTGTGTGAGGAGGGGCTTGAGTAGCTTCCCAAGACGTCACCAAATTAGATCTGCCCTTGGACTGCCAAGCGGATCTCGGAACTAGAATCCGCTACGTCGAGCGCTTCGCAAGGATATCCATTGATATCATTATGGGCAGAAACAGTGCGGGGAACAAAGTCTTCTCGTAGTGCATTTAACGTCTCCACAGCCGAGAATCCCGGCCTACATCGACGGAAAAGTAAAATCCGAAGCATCCTTCTACAGATGCTAATGGCGCTTTGGAATGGTCTGTCTGGAATTGAATTTGGATAATAAGCAATGCAATGGAATGGTTATTCTATGCTTCTTGAAGTGATTGACACGACATCGGGAGTAACAATGGATCAGGGCCACTGAATCTCATTTTCTTGGTCTGTAACATGTCAACTCATGTCTGCCACAAGGAACCCTTGGGAAGCACGATTGTCCTACTTCACGCGAAAATTAATACATGAAATGTTGGCACTTAACGTTGCTGGCCCTGATTTCGACCACCCCCTGATTCCGACTACCTCCTCTTTCAACCACCTCTTCGACTTAAGGCTGTTAATACCGCCACAACTATAGAATCCTCAATAACTATTAGTGTTTTTAATTCTTCGTCTTCGTTGCTTTCCTTAGATACTCGCCCCACCTCAATTTAAGCCCGTTGTACCACCTTAATGTTTACAAAAAGCTTATTTGAATCAAGTTATACCTTCTTCCTTCGAGTTAATCTTATCGCCTTAATCTAACGTTCTAGCTCTTAATTTTTTTATATAAACATTATAAAATCTACATCTTTTTAGTCCTAATTTTTAAAGATTTTCCAAAACAAAAGTTATTATATAAAGCTTAAGTTCCTCTGCCAAGTATACCTAGCCACTATACTACGTAGTTTTTACAATTGCCTAGGAGTTAAAAAAAAAGTTCTTCTTAGCCAACAAAAGCACTTATTTATATAAAATTAGCTACTACTTCTTATAGCAATAACCTTTTCAAGTAATTTTGCTTCCTTAACCTAATTATCTTTAACAAAGCAACTTCTAAGTACTTTATGCTTAAACACTAGCTAAAAACTAGTTACCCGCTAGCTAGAGTAAATATTTAACTCTATAAGAGTTTCTAATCAAGCCTTATAATAGCAATAAAGAAACTATTTCTTTACTATAACTATAAATAAATTGTATTCTTCTTATTAATTAAAATACTTTTTAAAAGTAGTTTTAAATAAACTAAAAACTAATATATTAAGCGGTTAAAGTATATGCAAGGTTGCTACCAAAAGAAATACAATATAAACCTTATTTAAAAAGCATTCCTATATAAAGTTAACTATTATATAAGTATAGTAGCTATCTATTACTAAAAGCCTTTATTCTAATAAGTTTAACGGCGCTATAAGCAAAAGGAAGACTTTCTTAAGCTAGTAAATTGCAATAAGCTTTTCTATTCATTCTTTCTTTATAGCTATAAATTGCTAGCTATTATAATCTTTAAAAGCAACGGGAAACTACTACTATTAAATACTTAGTCCTTTAAAAATAATTAAAGAAACTAAAAACTTGCCTATAGCAAATATATACTTTATAAACAAGGTTTATGCTTTTATATTAAAGTCTTTTTTAAGGAGATTGCTACTATTGAAATAGCTAATCGTTAGCGCTTTTTTAAACTTCCCTTTTATAAAACCTCCTTTATCTATATTTTAGCGATTAGCTAGCTTAATTAACTTTACAATTAGTAGTTATATAAAGTTAAACTATAACCCAATGTTTTTTTTTATTGCTACTTTAAACCTTTTTGCTTTAACTTGCTAGTATTTATAGCTTTTAAGTATAAAGTAACAAAGTAGGAACACCCTTAGCTACTTTCTCCCTAGTAGAGTAGGCTTGCTAAAAGAAGAAGCTAGCTGCGCTATAAGGGCTCTTGTTTCCCAGCGAGTTAATGCATACCTTAAACTACTTTAATTTACAAGAAATAAAGCCAATTAGTCCTCCTAATTATCAAAAAAAGAACAATAGAGCTTATAAAAGGTAAACTAGCTTTATATACCGTAAAAACAATTATAAATTATAGTACAAGGGATATACTATACTCCAAAGACTTACTAAATTAGCATCTTATCCTTAATAGCAACAAGGGCGTTATATATCTCAACTTTTAAATATAGCTTTATAATAACAAGAATAATGTTTATACAAAGTTTAATGTAAAGAAAAAAATCCATTATAATGTTATTAAGGGGTATATATAGAGTAAAGGAAGATACGTGCACGCGTGAACGCGGGTGTGGGGCGGTCGAAATCAAGGGGTGGTCGGAATTAGGGCCAGCAACGTGAGAGCAATTCAAAAACTAGCGGTTTTACTGACGGATGCGTAAGCATTTCATCCAAACAAACCGTGAATTTATTATTGCCGTAGTAACTACTGAATCTGCAAGTGTTAACTCACTGTCTATAACAAGCGAAATCCAGCCCCCCCCCCCCGGAAAATTAACTAGGGCCATATAAGCTACCTAAATTTTACAAATAACTTAGGAAACTTACAATTTCCACCTAGATAACATATATAATATCGCTAGCAACCTATACCTAGTACTAAATTAGGAAAAAGGGATACTATATATACCTAGTATAGTTAATTTAAGCCTATCCTATAAAGGTATATAA
>MAVT02001409.1:0-12852 GCA_001702395.2 Diaporthe helianthi | reverse complement strand
TTAAAACTACTAAAGCTTTAGCTATAACTATATTTCCCCCCCCCCCTCTTAGACTATTCTTCTGTTAGGCGTCTTTACTATTAGATTCTTCTTAACCTTATAAGCTATATATAAGTTAAGGTAAACTCTAAGGATTTAGACTTGCGTGTAAACGCTTAGTTAGCTAAACCTATATAAGCTTAGTAGAGTATATTATTAAAGGCTTATAGTCCTATAAACTATATATAAGAATTTTAATATCTCTATATTTAATCCTATTCTTACTTTATAAAGAAGTATATACTACGTTATTCACTTTACTTTTCTTTTCTTTTTAAATACTAATAAGAGTTTTTTATTATTAATTATAAGGGTATAAATTAAAAAAGCAATTTTAGTATAATAATAATAATAATTACTCTTATTATAATATTTAAACTATATACTTAGGTATATAGAGATACTAGTAGTATATAATCCTCTTATAAACTTACTAAGGGTAAAAACTATACCTTAATAGGCTAGGTAAAACCCCCTTACTACCCTTTCTCTATAAACTTATAGTAACTTTATTATAGCCTTAAAAGGGTATAAGTAGCATTACTTATATTAGAAAATCCTTAGGAAAAAAGGAGCTTCTATTTATTATATTAGTATCCTTTAATATTACTATAACCCTCTTTACTATTATCTTTAATAAGAAAGTAGTAGGTATTTAGTAGACCTTAGGTAGAATCCTAGGTCCTTAGGTATTTAAACTTAGCCCCTATTATAACCTCCTTCTCTTCTTCTTCTTTCCTTATTATCCCTCTTTCTTTTATAAGTACCCCTACCTTTAGGAGGTTATTGAGACCTCTCTATACCTTATTCTAACTTACCCTAAAAAGTACCCCTTTATACTATCTTTGTAATTCTTTATAATTATATTAAAGCCTTTATTAATTCTAACCTCTTCTATTAATAGTAGTAACGTTACTTTAACCCTAGATAGGGCTAGTAGTAGCTTAGTTAAGTATTACTACCCTCTTGATTACTTTAATAAGACTACTATAGCAACCCCGCGTTTTTAGTATAGTTTTCTTATTTTATAGTTTATTAGTAAATATTACTTTTTATAATCCTATTATATACCTAGTTTTCTCTTAAAAAGTAATTTAAAATTAATAATAAATTATATTTTAGCTTTTTTAAAAGTTAGGTTTTAGCTTAAATAGGAATTATAAGTATTAGCTTACTTACTATATAACGTCTTATAGTACTTTAGGTTTTTTAAAGTTAAAGTTAATTTCTTTTTTTAGAAGTTTATAAGGTTATATTTATTAGTAGTAATATTAGAAGTTTTTAGCTTAGATTTTCCTTAAAAGCCTTTAAATAAGACTTTTTCAAAAAATACTATCTAGTTTCGCTATATAAATACTTCGCTATCTATTAGCTTTTAAGCTACTTATAGTAATAATTCTAGTTAGGTGGTGTTGTTCTTAATCCGTAGACGACCCGAAGGCGTACGGTCCCTTCATACAGTGGTAACGCTCAGAGACCCTAATTCTAGTTAATACTACTATTAGGAGCGATATTCCCTAGCCTCGTCTATATAGTATAAGGCTATAGCTATATACCTAGATAATCTTTTTAATACTATGTTTTTTATAAACGCTAGGTCTCTAAGCGTTTACTACTATATAAAGGCACCGTACGCCTTCGGGTTATCTATGTATTAAGAGCAAAAACTACTAAAACTACTAAGCATGTGTGTTCATGGATCAAAGAAGCCTACCTAGGTACCTAGGTAGTACAACGGAACAGGAGAGAGCAAAATGTACATATGTAGAGACAACAAGCTTTTGAAGAGGGCCATTCTTTCACCCTGAATAGCGAAAACAACTCCAGGGAGAAGAAGCAGTTCAGTCACCGTAGATAGCAAAGACCAACTAGAGAATACAAGAAGGAGCAAGAAGGCTACAGTCGGGGAGGAAATGAGCGACAAATACATTGAGAATGAGCATGTTAAACACCTGCCACCACATAGGCCCTTGAAGTTAAAACAGACGCCGCGGGGAAAGAGAAAGTAATGACTGGTAGGTAAAGTCCAGAGCCTTGAGTCGCTGTTGTATGGAAAAGGAATCCATCAACTACCAGGGTCTCAGCCCCATGACTGCACATGTGCCTCGCTGGCTATTGGCCCTCGGCCTACTTATGTGGGCGATTCTATTCTGGTGAACATCGCCGTCAGAAGCAAATCTTGCTAGACTCATCAGCACGGCTGTCATGAGGGTTTGGTTTTAGCTGCATGCACCTTCAGATGTGTGGAAACAAGAACGAAACAGCCTACTAGCTGGCACCTGCGGTCAGTCTGCCATCAATCATGACATCAGCCAATCCGACCCAGAAACAGGTTGACTGCGAGACTCAACCACAGCTTAGAGATGTACTGCCGAGTTCAATATCAATTTGGAGGACTGGGGGCCTTCAAGTTGCATTGTGCGATCTTTGCTAGTGTCTGAGATGCTGGGATCTCCCGACAGGTGCTACTCCACCTAGATAGAAGGTGGTCTGTCCATGATGATACGACGAATCTGATATACCTACTAGGTAGGCAGACATCCAAGCTCCACGACGCCTAATGATCCAGATGTCCTTGACGACGGGATTGATAGGATGGAGTGGGCACACACCCGTGGACATTCCTTGAAAGGGGCTGTGATGGCCAATATACCAACCATTTGAGACACCTTACATCACCCTACGACACAAATAGCACCCACCCTTGAAACTCGGCTGCCCTGAAGGGGGTGTTACAACGGTGCTATCGTTGAACTGCTCATTCGGTATGATTACGGATTGGTCGATTACCGGTATCCTCTTCTACCTCGACTCTCAGCTTCGCACGAAGTCTTGGCATTGAGTCGTGGGCCCGGCGAGGCTGGCTGAACGTACACAGATAAACAGTAAATGGGGGAATCATGCGGAACCTTAGTTGTGTCATGGTTTCCATCCGGGGCTCGACTGCGCATGCAGCACGCGTTGGGACCCAGTCGACCCTGAGGAAGCGAGGGGTCTGCACAAACACACCTACCTAGGAACTAGGAAGGGACTGTGCATGTTGACGCTGTTGACGCTGTTGACCGTACGCCTTCGGGCCGTCTACGGATTAAGAACAACACCACTGACGCTGTTGAGCTGACCACACAGTTGGCATTGGGGTCCACCGAGAGACCACGGCGGCGCAACAGCCCACCAAGGTCTGGTATATCTCACCTCAACCCGGTGCCGTCCTGCCCAGTTCCCGCCTGGGCCCGATGCTGGGGCACATGCAGGGAGAGGAAGAGGGGGCGGGCGGGGACGGGGACGGGGACGGGGACGGTATGGCACGCACACACTTGAGTCGGGGTAAAATTTTGCTACAAACCAATCCGTGATACGGAGACGGCGACATGGGTGCCTTGGGGAAGATAAAGGTCGAAGTTGGAATGTCTTGCTGAGCATGCTCATCTCCGAGCCAAGGGCCCACAGACTCCAAGCCTGCATGTATGGATAATGTAGCAAAGAACACGGCAATGTAGTGTTTCATGTCTGTCACCCCCAAAGAAGCTACCCGGCCATCTATGACTGTCTTTTGTTAAGAATAGCGTTGCCTTAAAGTAATGCAAAAGGGCAACGCCGAGTAGAGCTTTCTCTATTTTACTATAATCCAATAAAAAGTTTCGTATAGTTATATAGATTAGTTACTTAATATACCTTGAGATGTACTTTATATACTTTATATACTTATTATAGAGTTATATTATTAGTATAAAGCTAGTTTAAAAAATAGTAGTTATAAATATTTTACTTAAGCTTTTAAAATAACTATATTATTATACTTATTCCTTAGCGAAAAAAAGCTTTTAAGTACATTTAATTAACTATAATTTTAAAAAGGTTTCTTATTTAAAGATTAATTACTTAATTTAACTTTTAATATATTATATATATTAAGTTAGTAAACTTTATTATAAACTACTTCTTTTAAAAACGTTATTTCTTACTAAAAAGCTTAGTTTTTATACTTATATAACTAATTCTATAAATATACTATAATTGGCTACTAAATACTAATAAATTTACTAAGATATATCTATTAAGTACTATATAATAGGTATCGTAGCTAAAAAACTATAATTCTAAGTCCCTAGGACTTAGAATCTAGTACCTATAAGCATTATACCGTTATATTCCCCCTAAGGCCTTTTATAGAGCTTTAGATAGATAAAGTAGAGGAATATAGTTATAAATAGTGTAATAAGTCCTAAGTTAGCTTATATACTTTATATAAGGCCTGAATATACTTTATATAAGGCCTGAAATTTAATAAGATAATACTAGCTCTAAGAAATATATAAAATATCTACTTTTTTAGCTATTAGTTAAACAAAGGCTTTCTTAATTACCTTAAATACTACTAGGACCTCTTCTTAGAAGGACTAGGTTTATTTAAAGATTTTCCAGTAGGGGGGCTTTAACCCCTACCCTTAGTTAACTTAGAATTAAGATAGATCTATTAAATGCTATATAATACGTATCCTAGCTTAAAAACTATAGTTCTAAGTCCCTAAGACTTAGAATCTAGTACTTATAAGCATTATACAGTTATATCTACCTTAAATTATTTATTTTAATAAAACATTTTTAAAATACTTTATTTCTCTTATATTAGTAAAGAAAACGAAAAATATTTATTATTTTTATATAGTAAATTAAGTTCTAAGTTATAAGCTTATTATTAATATAAAGAAATAAATCCTTTATAAATATAAAGTTTAAAAACTTATAACTTTTCAAACTAAGTTAGTTTAACTATTTACTTTCTTTATAACTAGGATGTTCTTTAGTTTTTTTAAGCTTACTTAACTTAGTTCTTTTTACTTTCTTTTATATAAAAAAAGGTACTTTATAAAACTCTTAACTTTAAGTTTAAGGCTTTCAAAGATTTAAATATATTTAGATTTTAAATATTAATCTCTTAGCGGTTTTAAAAATGTACTAAATATTATTATATTTAATAAACTTATATTAAAGTAAAAAGCTGCCCTAGTATAAGAATAACCCTCTTTATTTATTTTTATTTCTATCGTTATTTATAGTAGGGCTTTTAAAGCTACGTATTTAAAGCTATTTATAGTAATAGGATACAGTTATCCATTCTTACTTAAGCTAGGCTATTTTATAAGTTTATTTAATTACTTTAAAGTTATTTTATAAAAGAAAGTAATCTCATTTACTTTTACTAGTATAATATATATTAAAAAGTAAAGTTAAGACCTTTAAAATAATAGTAGCCTTTTAATATTACCTATTTTAAGTAATTTAAAGGCCTGAGTTATATAGTAAATAGTACTTTAAGCTAGTACTTTAAGCTAGTACTTAATAGTATTAAATTAGCTCGTACTACTATCGGGAGCGATACTTCTTAGCCTTATCTATATAGTATAAGGCTACGGCTATATATTTAAACGGGCTTTTTAATACTATATCTTTTATAACGCTAGGTTTTTAAATATTTACTACTATATAAAGGGACTATACCCTTATAAGTTATCTTTGGCTTAAAAATAATACTACTAAATTAACTCGCGAACTATAATAGCTTTAACCTTAATACTACGCTTACTTATACTAAATAGAGGCTTTTAGCTCAGTAGGTTTATAGAAGTAAATTAGAACGTTACTATAAAATTTCTTATGTAGTAATACCTACTATATTTATTTAAAACGATATATTATATTTCATCCTTTTAATATACCTAACATAATTCTAGCTTAGTAAAGCAACTTTAAGAATATAAAGAGTTAATAAATAAATAAAAGTTTACTATAAATAATGTATTAGTTATATATAAGTTTAAATTAGCGTAGAGGTTACTTATAGTTATTGTTTATTAAGGTACTAATTATTTAAAATTAATAGAGTAAATAAAGCGGGAAAAAGTCGTTTACTTATTTTAAAATCTGTAATGACTTTACAAATAAACTTATTTCTAATTTACATTTATCTATAGTTAATAGATCGGTTTTAAATAAGTATAATTTATTAATATTACTTATAAACCTTAAGTCTCTTCTAATATATTTATTAAGAAATACTATAAGTAGTAATTAGTAGAAGTTTAAATAGTAATACATATATATAAAGCTAGTAATTAACATTAGAAATATTAATGAATATTTATAAACTTAGGATACATTTAATATAAGTTAGTAATTACTTATAGTATTTTTAATAGATTATTTATAAGTGGGTAAAATCGAGCTTTTTAGTAGGAAACGGCGAGTTTGAAGGGGGGTGGTTCGTGAAGGGGTCTACTGACTTACACGTACCTTTGATAAGTTATAGCGGACGCTATTAACGCAAGTAGAGAAAGCTCCGCGCTCGTCGTTGGCTCTTACGCTTTGCTTCAGGGCAACTCCTCGCTACGCTTATTCCTTGACCGTGTGTTAGAGCCTACTTACCCTACCTAGGTGCAGCATAAAGACTCCACATTGCACCCACGGTCACAGACTATTTTACTTGTGCATGTACCATCTTCTGCTGTCGTCGTCATTTTCAGAACTCAGGTCAGCACTTGGTGGTGCGTCCAGGCCCGAGGTGACCAGGAGAGAGCCAAGCCGTCGTCGAGGGCAGGCGAGAGGGCATGCTTGCGCGCGCGGGGACGCCGCCCTGCTGGGGCCCTGGGCCGAGCGCCCACTGGGAAGACAGCCAGCCGTTGGTTGGATTTTGGGGCACGGCAGCGGCGTCAAAAGTCACAACGTTACCGTACCGTGTCTCGTACCCGTGCGGGGTGATGCTGGCAGGCTGGTCAAGCTCGCAACAAGCAGCGAAGCAGCGACATTTGTCAGTCCGCACTCAGCAATGGATGCAAGAGAAAAAGATACCTAAGTACCGTACCGGTACGGCGCGAGGTCGTGGCCAACCGCTGCGCCTGCGAGGGTCACCAGGGCCCGCGAGACCCTCCAGGCACCCCCTCCCAGACCACCACCGCCCGCCGGGGACCCGAGGTAGGCTCGAGGGGGTTAAGGGCCCCATATAGCTATCGGCTTACCTACTAAGTACCTAGGTATGTACTTAGTAGGACTTGGTAGGTAGCGGGCGGATCTTCTCCGCAAAACTCGCCGGGGCGGGAAGGACAGGCTAGCAGCAGTGCCGTGCGGCCTCGCACGGCAGGTTCTGGTTCGTCGGCTGATCCCAAGCAGCGATTTTCCCTGTCTGCTGGCGGGATCACCCGCCCATGCAAAGGGGGCCAGGGCTTGGGCGAGTCTCGGCCCGTGATTTCTGGCCAGGGGTAGCCTCAGTAGTTTATTTTGACGTCTAGCCTCCTTTTGACGCGCTGGCCGGCCCTTTGGATCCTCCCAGGGCCGCATCCCCTCTGGCACTTCACAGTCGTTTGCCGGCGGCGTGGCGCCTGTACCGCTGTGTGTGGATAGTGTGCACACAACTCTACCGCAGCAGCCCGGACGCCGGCCCCGTGTGTTTCTTTGTCCGGTCAGTCTTGGTGAGCCTGCCCCACCCGAGGACATGTTGAGCAGATCTTGGCCGGACCAGGGCACACCCGTGGTTCAACCGACTACGCTTGCTGCCACGGCGGCCCTATCTCCCGAGGCCGGCGAATGGTGGTGGTGGTGGTGTTGGTGGTGTTGGTAGTGTTGATGGGGAGTCGACGTGTAGGGCGTGGCCCTTCATATGCCCAACAAGCACCATCTAGGTCACCATAGGTCACCATAGGTCACCCAAGGTTCCGCATGCGCTCGGCTGGGGCGGCGTCATGACAGACCTGTGGCAGCTGGTGGTGCCGTCGCGTGTGTGCGCAGGTTGACGTTGTTTTAGAACTCATCGGCGTTCGAGGCAGGCTTGTGCTTTCGAAGCGTGCTGTTTTCTTCTCTCGCAGCTGTGCCACAAGTCAGACTGCCGTCTCTTCCAACAGGGGGTGGTCGTGGGTGGCTCGTCCACTGGGATGAGGGCTGGGGAGGGGATCCGTCCTGTCTTGTCGGGGGCTCAAGACCTACCTACTTAGGGTACGTCGTCGTGAAGAGACAACATTTGAACCCCATGGCCCCTTTTGCTGCCTCGGTGGCACTCGGCCGGCCGAGGACGCGTCGATGCATCTTTTAGTTCAGCCCGTCAGGCTTCTGGTCCGATAGAGTCTGCGTCTTGGCATGCACTCGTACGTCGATTTTCCCACCAGGTGGCATGCTGGCTGGGTCCGTCGGGATGAGCACATGCAGCCGAGCTCAGAACTGGGGGGCATCATATACTTAAGTACATACCTACCTACCTAGGTACCCTAGGTAGGGGTAGGTAGCCATGTATGTAGCACGGGCCAATGGGGGCGACTGGCGCTCGTTGGCAACCACCCATCAGGCCTTGTCACTCCATCACCACCGCTGGCTTCTTCACACATTTGTCCTACACACACGCATTGTCACAACAGACTGGAATTGGTCCTTTCTTGGTCTCTCCAGGCCCCCGTGTCTCGTCTTTCTCGTTTAAAATGTATATGCCTACTCTACCTTGTGCTTTTACAAGTGTCACCCAGAACCTCCCCCAATCCACAATACAACGGGGCGCCTGACACAGAATGACTGCAACAAAGAATCTTCGATTTTTGTTCTAATGGGTGCTCAAATACGCAGACCTCGCAAATGCCTCGTCCTGTGAACATGAAGCTGCTGGGCAATGAATGAGGACGGCCATCTTGTACTCAAGTTCCTGTACCGAGACACCATGAACATCCTGTTATAGACCTTTTCACGGACCATACGTTTTAATTTGACCCGAAATTACAGTCTGAGACACGAATACGCCGTCCTGGCGTCAGGGACACGGACCAGAGGCAACTGGAAAATGGGAATTGACACAGAACGAGAGTGAGGGAATAACATTTTTCTTCAAGAAAAAACACAAAGGGCGAAAAAAAAAAACAATTTAACCCCAAAAGATAGCCGTGGCACCCAATATGCCGCGACCGATGGAAGGACACGTTCGTCAGCGCCACGCAAACGCGGCCTTGATGGATAATTTCAACAAGTGCGGACACAAAGATGTGCCCCCCCCCCCTTCGACATGCTGGCAGGGAGGAAAGTCGCCATAACTGCCCCGATAGTAGTGCCTGCGGCCTTGCTCCTTTTCTGCAAGGGGCGCGGCGCTATTGCATCTTGAATGAAAACACGCCCCGTTAATTGGGGTGTTTTCGCAGGGGGGCGAAATGCTCGGGCATTGGCTCGATGTGCCACACCTTGTCTGACTGTCTTTCGAAGGCATCAGACCACTCCCGGCTCAGACTAGACGGGATGGACCAGCCCAGCGTCGAGCTTCGTAGACGCATGCGCACTAGATGCCGCTGCGACATCGCGTCGTTGACGAAACCGTCGCGGCGGTGCAGCACGGAAAGGTTGTTTATGAAGTGCATGTCGCCGGCCTCGGTGGCGAACTGGAACTCGGTGGCCCGGGCAATAGCCTCTACGGCGTCGAGGGCCTCGATTTGCTGGCCGTTTAGCGCGGGCAGGCGGCTCTTGCGAGGGTGAGCAGCTGATCCCAGGAGAGGAGCGCGGCCAAAGTTCATGACGAGCTTGCCATTCTCGTGGAAGAGAACAGGACGACAATGATACCGGGGACTGTGGGGACCGGGGGCTGGTGTGTTAGTCGGTGCGCGAGAAGTACCAAGGCGGTGGAAATAGTCCAGACGAGACTCACAGCGCAAACGGCCAGTCGCTTCGGGCGAGAACCCGGACGAGGTCAGGACGGGTGGCAGCTAGGACGTTGTAGACTGTTGTGGCCGAAGCAATGACGCATTTACCACCGGAAGAAGCCGCCCCTCGGGTGAGCCAAGAAACGACGTCTCCTGCCTCCTCGTTGTGAAAGGTCTGACATGACAAGTTAGTTGGCCAGCAGCACGAATAGCTTGTGCGGGGGCAGAGAGAGCTTACGATGGGGTCCGTAGAGTGACGGTGATGCTTCTCGTTGGCCTTGTTGGCGACAATGTGGACTGAACACGATCAGCCCAGCCTCTCAACGCGGGGCAGGGGAAGGGACAACATACCCAGCATGTTGCCGAGCTTGTCCTGGCAGCCTCGCATGTCAGCAACGTACGAGGCGATGCCCATGTATGCGATGGTGAGGTCCTCGACGCTGTAGTCTCGGGGCTTTATCCCCCGTATGACGGCGAACCCCAGGCCGTTGTGGACGTCAAGACTAAGCTCCACGAGCCTAGGACCGAGCGTGGGCAGTGTAAACGTGTCGACGCCGACTTGGGATCCATCGAGCCCCAGTTCTGCTCCCGAAAGCAATCAACACTTGTTTCCACCCAGCGGTTGTGGCAGGCAAGCAAGGGGTGGGTGGGGGTGGAAGGGGAGAGAGACATGTTTTTGCATGCTGATGAGTAAAATAATGTGAAGATTTCCTGACGCCTACCTTTGAACGCAACCACTGCCTTGTAAATCTCATCAAGCTCCCGTTCGGTGAGATGGTAGACGAAGTCCCTGTCCGATATCTTGGAGCCAACCCAGGCACCCTTACCATCCTTGTTGACGGGGAAGCCAACAGGGATGACACTGAGGGCTGGAGTGGCGGGTGCGTTGTTCAGAAGGCTGGTCAGAAGGGTGCATGTCATGGACTGGGCCACGACAGAAGACATGATGGACTGCTTGAGATCAGGAGATGCCGGCTTGCCTTGAAGGACCGTATTTGACTCTGAAATTGGTCCGCCACGGGTCAGTCTGCTGACAAGACTGGTCAGGGCCGGGGGGAGGTGAAGGGGAGGAAGGTGATATACAGGAGAGCCTGTTGTCCAAGGCGCAGCCAGGAGTGCGTGGACGTCGTCGGAGGTAGAGTATGAAGGGATGCCCAAGTTGATGCTGTGTGCCGTCCGTCGAGTTGGGCTTTATTCTGGGGCCCCAAGGGGATTATGTGGTCTTGGGAATGAAGGGTTGAAGTACACACGGATGCTGTGACCATGTGGAGCACGAGGAACAGGATGAGATGTTGTCGGGGGTTGGGCGAGATGAAATACTTGGATGCGAGGAACGAGGAACGCTACGGTCAACCAAGGAGTGGAAAAAGCAGTCCTAGTAGGATGCTGGTTGAGAAACAACTCCTTGGACGTGCTCCAAGTGACGACAGCTAATAGAGGAGGGGAAATCACAGTCATGCAAGCCAGGAGGTGATCTGGGCAGGAAAAGCATTGCCGGGGCCACACTCAGGGGTAGGCTGTGGGCGACACTCAAACGAGAGGCGTACTCAGTATGGCTGCTATGCACCAAGCTCTTGTGAGGGTGTGCGAGAGTGTGGGAGAAGGAGTGAATGTTTGTGTGTATGCACCTTTGGGCCGGCTTCAGAGAGGGAAACAAAGAGAAGGGACACGGCAGCTGCAGGCAGGTACCCTTCTGTAAAATTGTGAAGTCCTCATTGTGCCGCGGACAGAAGTGGTCGACTGCAGCAGTACAGCGCTGCACAGTGTTGTCGAAGCGATATCCACCATTTGGAGACTTGCATATATGCAGGCAGGAAAGGCCCAGTTCACCAGCATTCCATGAGGTGACGTTGAGTTGAGGCTGTCAACCAGCCTCAGTGCAGCAGCAGCCAGCAGGCCGCCGGGAAGCAACCTCTCGGGATTGCTTGAACCGGAATAGGAAAGTCCCCCCCTGCGGGTGGCCTGTCACTCTCCCTTGGCCATCACAGGCAGGCGACATCGAGGCCACCGGGCTCCCCCCATGCACAGGGATAACTAGGAGCCTCGGAAACGAACCTCAGAGACCCGTGATGCCCACCCCCCCCCGAAAGACTGACAGCGGAAATATGACAACCTCAGAAGGGAGAGAGACGGAAGCCACACAGGCTCTGGGGTCCAGACAGGCAGGAGAGGGGGGAAGCAGGCAGGACGAGGGGTTGGCAGTTGGCAGTTGGCAGGCTAAGAGCCGTCGATAATGAATATCGATTTGAGATTCGGAGGGCGATGGAGGCCACAGGTATCAAGGTATCGAGGTGTCAAGCCATTAGTTACCGTCATAGCAAATAAGATAGGCGTCCAACTAAGGAGGGATTGTCTTGGTTCTGCAGGTGATTGATGGCTGAGGGGTCGCTAACCCGCCAAAAATAATGATAATGCCTGCTCATCAGCGTTCAAGAGAGCAAGACTAGCTGGAGGGAGGGGGGGGGGTGCGTGCAGAGACCAAGCCGGGCAGACAGACTCTGAGAAGCAGAGAGGCATCTGGCAGCTCGACGCACATGGGTGAGCCGATCCAAGCCCTGCGGGAGGGGAGCCCACCCCGACCCAGAGGGCCCAGACACGGGGGAAAAACCAGCGAGATCCGCAGTGAAACCGATGCTGCGCTGCACAGCCACTTGGCGATTTCCCATGCGATGACATGATGAACTCTGAAGGACCGTAGGGTACTGTGTAGCCCGGGGCCATTCACAGCAAGGTAGCATCGCCGTACGGGTAAGGAAGGTCCCACAGAGAATTTTGCTGAAATCTGACGAGACGGGAACTTCAGCCGGGATTCCTGCGGCACTTGAGCGGGCGGCCGATGCCCTTCGTTCCATCCAGCAGGCCAGCAGGCCAAGGAACCATGAGGCCAAGGAGCCATGAGGGGGGCGCCCCAGGGATGCAGAAGCTGGCGACGGATGGCGACGACAGCCGCGGCAAGAGACAGGGAACAAATATTTGGGAGGAGCTCTGGGAGCTCACAGTGTGCATGGGAGGCTTGCTGGAGAAAACTCTGATGTCTTCTCTGTGCCGCAAACTGTGGGGAGGGCGCATGCCATATCCGTCTGCTGCGTCCAGTACAGTATATGCGGCCGTACCCGGCGACACGGCCGAGGTTTGGGACCCCTTCCCCTCCCCC
>MAVT02001408.1:0-12922 GCA_001702395.2 Diaporthe helianthi | reverse complement strand
AGTAAGGGCTTAGACTATAAATAGAACTCTAAACGCTAGAGCTTAAGGTTTAATAGGTAGTAGCTACTTATAGTAATAGCCTCTCTTTACTTATATAGGGTAGTTAACTTAGTATAGGTATAGGTAGTAGTATAGATATAGAAATTATAAGTTTCCTGAGTTATCTATAAAATTTAGGTAGCTTGTATAGCCCTAGTTAATTTTCCCAGGGGGGGGCTGGATTTCGCTTATCACAGACAGCGACGGAAGGGCTTCCATTAATTTAGTACGACATTCAATGGCACAGGCTGAAGAAAAAGAGTTCGATTTTTGGGTCTCTACGGGAGGTCAAATGTTACGAGTCAAGACAGGCCACAGCATCTATCTATCTACCTTGGTAGAGAGACCCCTGCCAACCCCCAAACCTGAGCCTCGTCGAATTGTTGACCAGCGTCCAAAAGTGATCCCAGTGGCCAGGACTGCTGCTCCATTACGAACATTTGAACTTAGCAGGACAGGCTCCCGTCCGTATTTCCGATGATGGAGTCTGCGGGGGTTCAAATCAGTGAGTGACTGGCGGGTGGGCCAGAGGGAGGACCACGGTGAAGGGTGCTCAAAGTGGAACTCACTCAGAGTAAAGACATCATAGTACTCATCAGGGTTGCTGTCAGTGCACGGGCCATAGCAGCCAAAGTTCTCGCCAAAGTGCTCGTCGCCGCCGTAGAATGTATTGTTGCAGCCGGTGACGGAGTCGGTGAAGCCGCCAGAAGGCGGGAAGATGAAGCTGCAGTCGATGGCGGACCAGCCGAGGCAGTTGTTAAGGTTCAGCTCGGACCACATGGTGGTTTCGTTCAGCTTGCAGGTGGCAGTGAGGATCGGGGAGCGGCCCCTGACGCCGTTGAGGTCTGTCAGGGTGAAGTTGGAGCAGGAGTCCAGGAACCCGTCGGTGGCGAGGGTGGTGCCGCTGAGGGCGAGAGTGATGGCGGTTATGATGGAGGAGACCTGCATCTTGAAGATTGATCCTGACGGTGGAGTCGTTGAGTTTGGTGTTATTTTGTGCTGAAGGAGGGAAGGTCTCAAGCTGGAGTGGAAACTGGAATGGGTGGGGTTGAGATGAGGAATGTGTTTACTGCAGCTTCTGAAGTTGGTGGTGGAAGGTGCATGGAAGGCTTTGATTAACTTCACACAGCTCTTTCCCACCTAGGCATTTAGCCCTATTCATCCGGGCCAGTAACTAACTGCCTATACCTAGATAGGTACCTGTGTACTTACTTCGTTAGTCGGAAGTGACAAACAGAGACAACTATTGAGAACAGTGATTCACACTTTCGAGTGACGTTGAAATTTCCAGTGACTGAACAAAAGGTGACTGCAGATTTGGCCAAACCACCTGCCCTTCCTGCCACAAAATGCCACAAACTTCAATCCCGTTGTAGCAACTCAACTATCGATCACAACCAACCAGTTGACTTCCAACCGAACAAAACCACAAAGCTCCGTCCTCAGTCAGCACTCGAGCTTTGCCTACCCTACACATAATCCATACGGACGAACACAAAGAATCAATCAAGATGCGAATGATTCTCAACCTCGTCCTGATCAGCCTCGGCCTTGCCGGTCTGGGTCACGCCGAAGACGGCAGATGCGTATGTGCCTCCAACCCCTGCACCTGTCCAATGGACTGGATTCAACTGTCACAAGACTCAAGAGCAACGTCTTGGAACGTGGCAATCTCTTCCAGGTCCAATTATCCTCTACCTTTGTGGTCTTTCTTTCTACTGGACCCTCACTAACTTGAGACTCTGTAGTGCCTACCTGCGTGCATCACTTGCAGCTTCGAGGCTTGTGGTGGAGGAGGTGGAGGACACGAGTGCCAAGGCCCGTTCGTAAGTGGCCCCCATGCTCAATATTGCACCACCCATTACCATGAAAAGAATGAAGAAGAGAAAACACCTGGAGTCCAATCTGCCAATATTATTCCTATAAGAAATATCCTGAGCCAAACTTGAAGATTTGCTGACCGTGCGTGTTCTAATAGTTCTACTACTGCTGCGCCGAGTCGGCCATTGCGAAGGCAAAGCTCGACGCAAAGAACTAAGACAGAAGACCCAAGTTTCGTTGAGTGTTTGGGGAAATGATGGTCGTGATGGAAACAATTGGACTGGCGAGTAGGGTTGATTTGGTCTGCAAGTAACAACTTCAAGGCCCTGTTTTGACAACGTAGAAAGACCAGGCTGCTAGCATCTCGGTACAGCAGAGTGCCACAGAGAACTGTGACCCATTAACTACTTAAGGAACTAGGTACCTAATTAGTCAAAGCCAAAATTGAAGTCACCAAACTCACATACGCACCACTCTATCGATCTTAGTCATCCGTGCAGGGACATGCTGTTCTAAGTTGTAAGCGAATAATACTCGTTCCGTTTTGAGACCTTCATCTATTGATACCGCACGTGTGTGGTAAACAAGTTGGATCTAAGACCCAGCGTTAAAAAAAAATTAGAAATTCCGATACCATTCAAGAAAAACACAAATTTTCTTTGAACTTAAGCTAAATCTGGGATATTCTCCTTTCAGAATCAGCTCATCACCTCTGAGCGCGAGGCGGCATGGCACCTACATATAGGGCACTGCAACTTTGAAGCCTGCCACTGGTCTGCCAACATATTTTGCACATGTCAATAATTTCACAAGTGGGATCTCATTCTATTCCGAATGTGAAAATTGTTCCAAGAACACACATGCCATGCTTTCAGATGCTCTCAGTCACGAGTGACCAGGTTGGCATGACTCCATGCACTTGAGCAGCTGCATTTCGCGCAAACGGCCTTGCTGCCAGTTACAATGGTCGATCGTCTATGCCAGCACGTACATATGTAGATCTTGGTATGCCTCAAGTGTTGGCTACATCCATACTACATTAATCACATGAATCGGTTGATGAGTGGTCCCCTGAGCCTCTGCGGCAACACAGCACTTGAGTGGCATGTCCTGTTGACACAGCTAACTTCCAGATGTCCACAGTTAGGGGCTCTCGAATGAATTTGAATGACTATTCGTCTTACACCATTGCTCTGCTTCTCAGACATTAGGATGTTAATACCCTCACCTTCAGTTACGTTAGCTTGACCAGTAGTGACACAGAACAAATATACTTCCCAATTAGTGGTCATTATTTAAAGATTTCTAGCAATACTCCGAGCCTCCAAGTTCCTCTGTTCTCTTCCTCCCCTTTTCTCCACCCTCTTTTCACCCTCAAAGTTGTCTTTGGCAAGGACTAACATGACCAGCAATTTGCCAACAGAGAGCATGGCGCAGGCCATGGCCGCAGACGGGTTTCCATCTTCCGAACCAACAGTGATCGACCGGGCCCAGACGTTCCTCCTCAACGAGATGAGCTCTGTTCTTTTCGGTGTGCATATTGGTGTCCAACATACTGTCACATGTGTTGGGCCATCCTGGTCCGGGTCGGACGGCTCTGATTTCAGAGGTTTGTATTACCCAACATATCGGTGCTAGGTCATACTCACCACGCTCCTCCTTAGTCATTTAGTTTCGACTCGGGACACGATCTAGAGCGAAAAGGCGCGGTCACGGTCACCGACCGTGAGCAGGGCAGGACGCTTGAGACCCTGGCCACCATTAGCGGCGCAGATGCCCATTTGACCTTGGAGGCTGCTCGTGATGAGCCGGAAGGCGCTGGCCGGCCGGCCGCAGTGGATAAGTATAGCTTAGGTGAGACGCCTCTTGTTCGTCCTAGGCGGACACGGATATGGGTGGTGAAGCTTGTTGTCGGGCTTTTGGTGCTTATTATGGCGCCGGGCCTCATTGTCGGCAGCGCGACGGGACAGGTAGCATTTACAACCCCCCGAATGCATATATACTTCTCGCCTATTATTATATATATATCATCACTTATAGTAGCAGTTAGAAATGGTGGAAGACCTAGATAGGGACATGTCACGATCTACAGAGAATCACCCAGTGCTTCGTGTTGAAAGTTGCCGAGGACGGAGTATCTCCTGAAGCCTACTCAGGAGCTTGGATACCCAGGTATTAAGATAGGTAGATATGGCCAGATCACTACAAAGCAAGGGTTAGTTTAATGCTCCTCAGCGGTGCTGCTGGCAATGTCTAAACGTGGGGTCCCTATAACGGCAAGGATGGATAGCACCTGATAGGTTGGAAAGGTAGATGCAGCTAGCATGGTCTGTTTTTCGTCTAGACCCGAGCTTCTATTGGCTGAGGTTGTGCGCCGTACCTACATACTGTAACAGCGGTTGCAGGCCCCCTATTACCATAATTTACAGGGCTTACAGTTAGCCACAAACATAGGGTAACAGGGTGCATTACGCTTATCCTGTGCATTACGGTAATGTTGCTAGAAGTACCTTTGTACTAAGTTTACTAGCGAAGGTACTTACACCTATATTTTAATAATGCCCTTTAATTACTTTAGTATAAAGGCCTACTATTAAAGTAGAGCTTAGCGATACCCTTAATTACGTGGTATCTTTTATATCGTTAAATTAGCCCCTTCTAGCCCTTAAACCCTTATTTAAGGCTTGTCGGCCTTAGTTAATCGAGGGCTTCGCCTGAACTTATCCTTAAGTAGGTGCTTAAGTTAAGGAAGGTGCATTATAGCTAATGTACCTCCCTTATAAATTTGTATAGCACGGTACCTAGAAATTAGGCGTAATGTATGAAATAACCGTAATGCAGAGAATAACCGTAATGCACCCTATTACCCTATGTTTGTGACTAACTGTAAAATAGGGCCTGCAACCGCTGTAGCTAAGTAGGTAACGTTACTAGCCCTGATTCTAACCACCCCCTAATTCTAACTACCTCCTCTTTTAACTACCTCTTTAACTTAAGGCTATTAGTACTGCTATAACTATAGAATCCTTAATAACTATTAGTGTTTCTAATTCTTTATCTTTATTGCTTTCCTTAGATACCTACCCTACTTTAATTTAAGCCTATTATACTACCTTAATATCTATAAAAAGCTTATTTAAATTAAGTTATACCTTCTTCCTTTAAGTTAACCTTATTACTTTAATCTAACGTTTTAGCTCTTAATTTTTCTATATAGATATTATAAGATCTATATCTTTCTAGCCCTAACTTTTAAGGATTTTCTAAAATAGAAGTTATTATATAGGGCTTAAGTTCCTCTACTAAGTATACTTAGCTACTATACTATATAGCTCTTATAATTACCTAGGAATTAAAAAAAGAGTCCCTCTTAGCTAATAAAAGTACTTATTTATATAAAAATAGCTACTACTTCTTATAGTAATAACCTTTTTAAGTAATTTTACTTCCTTAACCTAATTATCTTTAATAAAGTAGCTTCTAAGTACTCTATACTTAAATACTAGCTAAAGACTAATTACCTACTAGCTAAAGTAAATATTTAACTCTATAAGAGTCTCGAATTAAGCCTTATAATAGTAATAAAGAAACTATTTCTTTATTATAACTATAAATAAATTATATTCTCCTTATTAATTAAAATACTTCTTAAAAGTAGTTTTAAGTAAGCCAAAGACTACTATATTAAGTAGTTAAAGTATATATAAGGTTACTATTAGAAGAAATATAATATAGACTTTATTTAAGAAGTATTCCTATATAAAGTTAACTATTATATAGGTATAGTAGCTATTTATTACTAGAAGCCTTTATTCTAATAGGCTTAATAGCGCTATAAGTAGAAAGAAGACTTCCTTAAGCTAGTAGATTATAATAAGCTTTTCTATCTACCCTTTCTTTATAGCTATAAATTACTAGCTATTATAGTCCTTAAAGGTAATTGGAAATTACTACTATTAAATACTTAGTCCTTTAAAAATAATTAGAAAGACTAAAGACTTACCTATAGTAGATATATACTCTATAAATAAGGTTTATACTTTTATATTAAAGTCTTTCTTAAGGATATTACTACTATTAGAATAGCTAATTATTAGCGCTTTCTTAAACTTCCCTTTTATAAAACCTCCTTTATCTATATTCTAGTAGTTAGCTAGCTTAATTAACTTTATAATTAGTAGTTATATAAAGTTAAACTATAACTTAATATTCTTTTTTATTACTACTCTAAGCCGTTTTACTTTAACCTACTAGTATTTATAGCTTTTAAGTATAGGGTAATAGAGTAGGAATACCCTTAGCTACTTCCTCACTAGTAGAGTAGGCTTACTAGAGGAGGAGGCTAGCTATACTATAAGGGCTCTTATTTCCTAGTAAGTTAATATATACCCTAAACTACTTTAATTTATAAGAAATAGAGCTAATTAGTCCTCCTAATTATTAGAAAAAGGATAATAAGGCTTATAAAAGGTAGACTAGCTTTATACGCTATAGAGATAATTATAGAGTATAGTATAAGGGATATACTATACCTTAAAGGCTTACTAAATTAGCATCCTATCCCTAATAGTAATAAGGGCATTATATATCTTAACTTCTAGATATAGCTTTATAATAATGAAAATAATATATATATAAAGTTTAGTATAGAGAAAAAAATTCGTTATAATGTTATTAAGGGGTATATATAGGGTAGGGGAAGACACGTGCACGCGTGAACGCAGGTGTAGGGCGGTCGGAATCAGGGGGTGGTCGGAATCAGGGCCAGCAACGTTAGTGCAACCACTCTAATGTGAGCGACCAATGACCAGACCCAGCTTTTGCCCAGTATTTTAAAAGATGAACGCTTTGATTTGTTCTTTCTCGATAATCTCCTAGAATTGAGAACTTCGTGAATGGGACTTTGATGCACATCGAGAAAATGCCAGCCCAAGCCGCCCGAGATCTCGGACTCGAGCCTGGCTGCAAATGTGGTCGGTCGGTCGGTCATGTTCTTTTCAAATCATCACTCTTTACTCGGACCCCAATGCTGAAGTGGCCATACAGATAGATAAATAAAGGGACGCCCTTCAAGTTCCAGTCTCCAAGTTTGTGATATCCTTCCCTCAATTTATCCTTCCACGCAGGCCAGTACAACACAACACAGCATGACCAGTAACATCACCATCCAACACTCTGCCCCTGGCCCCGGCCGCACCTTATTCTCCGCTTTCCAAACAGGTAACATCACACTCATCAACAGCCGTCGGCTCTACCCAGATGACCTCGTCGATGAGGTAAAGAACCTCTTTCTCCGTGGGTATAATGGTATCCAGAACGCCGTCAACTACATCACCCATGCCGTTCCTGGCCAGGGGATGATGATGAGAGGGAATCCCGAGGAGGTAGTTATGAACCACCCAACATACACACCCGAACGCGGAGGAGAGGAGTTACTGATCCTGTCCCCAGTCCGTGGTCCATCAGACTCCAACTTCCTCCAATGCCGAACGAGTCACAAACACAGACCATGAGGCGCACCACATGCTAGAGCAGGTACCCCTCCACAGGCACAGCTACCCCCTCACCCCGGAGGCTCACGCCTTGGAATGGGAAGCCGGCCAGCCGCTTGGGACACGAGAAGAGCACAGCCCCGACGGTGCTGTGTCCATCGCTGGCTCCAGGCGTTTGACGTGGATGTGGATGACTGTGCTTGTCGTCCGGGTCCTTTCCCTGGTCGTGCGTGGTGCTAGGGCTCGTTTTGGGGGTCATGACGGGCCAGATGCCGTGGGGGATTGCACTCGCGGGCGCCACCGCTACGATTGTCAGCTTCTTTGCAGGCCTGTACTATCATCACGACAAGTGAGACAGACGGGGCAGGGCCTTGTGGACAGTCAACATTGAACACACCATAACCATACCCTATCTTCTGTCCTCACTCAGCTCAGCAACGTGGCCCGTCCCAAGTCCCAGGCCTGTCTCATCACAACGATGCTCACCGGAAACCACGACAACATGCTTGCTCTTCCCTGTTCATGATTTCATCGTCAGCGATACCTAAAGGCTTTCAACGTGGAAATAGAAAATAATAAGATACCCCCTATACACCGCATCTCAGCGCGTTCTCCAAAGAAGTCAAGTCAAGTCACAGTGAATGATGCATAGGGTGTAAATACCTGGCTTGACGATCTCATCGAGGATTTCCCACTGTTTCTCTAAACTTGCAAAGCAGCATCCTCCCTCGCAGCATGACTCCCCTTCCTCCACCCCGAGGTATGATTCTCCACCTCCAAATGCCTCCTCGCCTCGCCGACCTTTCCCCACCCACCACCACCAGGCGTATTGATAATAATCCTATCCCCAGGCTTCATAGGCGCACTATTCTTGGCACCAAGATTAATATGCCTCTCCTCAAACTCAACATCCTCAACCTCGTCCACCTCACCACCAACCCCATCACCAGCCTTAAGCCGCCTCAGCTGCTTCTCCCAACTAGCCTTCTCAACCTTGCGAACCCACACATTCAGCCCACAAGCAGCATCCCCACCACCCGCCATGCCATACGGGTGATAAACCCTCCTCTCAGAGAGTATAGAAACCTGCACGGGGATGCGGAACTCAATGTCGCGGACGACACCATCACCGCCGCGGTGCTGGCCTTGACCGCCGGACCCCTCGCGGATGCTAAACTCGCGCAGCAGCACGGGGTACCGCCGCTCAAACACCTCGCTGTCGGTGATGCGCGTGTTGGTCATGTGCGTGTGCACGCCGCTCGTCCCGTCCCAGTGCGGGCCCGCGCCCGACCCGCCCGCAATCGTCTCGTAGTAGCCGAACCCGCGCACGGCGTCGCGGCCCGACTCGTTGCCGCCGAAACCAAAGGTTAGGTTGTTGCAGTCGCCCTGGGAGGCGGCGCAGGCCTCGAAGGCCTTGAAGATGACGTCCGTCACGCGCTGGCTGGTCAGCACGTTGCCCCCTACCACGGCGGCGTGGTCGGATGGGGAGAGGAGGGATTTGGGTGGGATCTTGACGTGGATTGGTTTTAGGCAGCCTTGGTTTAGGGGGATGTCTTCGGAGATGAGGCAGCGGAGGCAGTAGATTATAGCACTAGGTATAGATGTTAGCGTAGCTATTTTGGGGTGGAGATATTGGGGGGGGGGGTGGGAGGTAGGCTGTGCTTACCTGTAGCTCACGGCTTCGGGAGCATTGATATTCCCGTAGACCTCTGGCCCAGTGCCGTCAAAGTCAAACACTGCCTCGCCCTTGTCAGGATCGATAGTGACCTTCAACTTGATTGGGCTGCCATCGTCCATGTAATCCACGGATGAGAGATCCTTGCCCTCGAACTTCTTGCTCACGTCCTTGAGTAGCCTCCGCACACACGACTCGGCATTGTCCTGGATCTTCTTCATGTAGAACATGACAGTGTCCTCGCCGTACTCTTGGATCAGATTCTCGATCAGAGAAATGCCCTTCTGATTGGCAGACACCTGTGCCCGCAGGTCATTGATGTTGTCCGCGAGGCAGCGGGTACCACTACATCCAGGATACTTGGCGGGCTCGTTGTAGAACAGCTCCACAACCCTCTTCTCGTTAAACTTGCCCTCGCTGACGAGCTTCTCACTCTTGATAGCAGCACCTTCCTGGAACAGCTCGCGCGAATGAGGAGGCATGCTACCAGCGGTAATACCACCGATATCTGCGTGGTGTGCCCTCGACGCTGCGTAGAAAAGGATGTTCTCCCCTTTCTCGTCGAATGCGGGCATCGTGAGCGTTACGTCTGGGAGATGAGTTCCGCCGTACGAGGGGTGGTTGGAGATGATCACGTCGCCCCTCTTCAGCCGACCCTTCCATATTTCGGCCTGTCGCTTCACACATGTGCCCATTGATCCTAAGTGCACTGGCAAGTGAGGAGCGTTCGCCACGAGTCCTCCAGTTGCGTCGAATATGGCACATGAAAAGTCAAGTCGCTCCTTCACATTTGTGCTGACGCTGGTCTTCTGAAGAGCCCTGCCCATCTGCTCGGCAATTGCCATGAATCTGTGGCCGAAGATGCTGAGGACAATTGGATCTACTTCCCGCTTGGACTGGTCCGTTCCTTGCGTCTCACCCTTGCCAGAGTCTGCCTCGATATTGACGACGACATGCGTCTGGAGGATGACGGCCTCTGCCTTGGGTGTCACAACAATAGTCTGCGTGCCGTCGGCTAGCATGGCTGGACCTTTGATGACATCTCCCACTTGAACATCGCCAAGCTTGTAAATCGGCGTCTCCAACCTGCCGCCCTCGAAGTAGACTTGAGCGCTGGAGTGCTTGCTCTTCCCTGAGACTTCTCGCCTCTCCAGCTTCTTCAGTTGCTGGTCCACTGTCTCCTCGGCATATCTGAAACTCTTGCCAATGCCCCTTACTCGCACATCGTCGACGATGATGTCTCGGTCGTCTAGTGTAAAGCCAAATTCGTACCGATGATGCTTTACAAACGCTTGGTCGAATGCCCATTCTTTGCCGTTGAAATGCTGTTTCGTGTCTTCTTCGCCCGGCTTGACAATCATCAAGGCTGATTCTGTACCGCGGTATCTCATGTTCAAATACTCCTCAAAGACAATATCCTTGTCACTAAAACCCTGATCCTGAAGCGCCTTGCGAGACTTCTCCTTGAGCTTCTCCATCTTTTCCTTAAGCTCGCTCACGGTCTTGCCATCGCTCGACCATACCGCGGAGTCTGGCTCCTGTCGTTCATCGACCACGTCTGCCAGAGCCATTCCGTAGGCTGATAGCACGGACGAGTACCGGTGTATGAGAATTTGCTTGATGCCGAGAGCGTCGGCAATAGCAACAGCATGTTGGCCTCCTGCTCCACCGAATGTGGCCAGCCTGTGTTTTGACGAATCGTGACCCTTTGCTTCCGTGATTGACCGGATAGGACGGGTCATGCTCTCGTTTGCCACGGTTAGGAAACCGTACGCAACTTCGTCAACAGACATTTTCTTTCCAGTCTCGCTGTTGACCTGGTCTGCGAGCTCCTGAAGAACCTTCTTACTGGCCTCGACATCCAGACCCTCGTCTTCATTCTTGCCAAATATCTTGGGGAAGAATTCTGGTAAGAGTCTGCCCAAGTACAGGTTGGCGTCCGTGACTGTAGCGGGCCCGCCCTTTCGGTAACATGCTGGTCCAGGATGCGCACCAGCGGACTCAGGCCCAACGACAAACAGGCCGTTGCGGAAGAACAGCCGGGAGCCGCCACCAGCTGCCACGGTGTTGATATCCAGCTGCGGCGACTGAATGGTAACACCTGCCGTTGTTGTTTCGAAGGTATGGTCATATCGGCCCTCGCCATACCGGGAGACATCGGTGCTCGTACCTCCCATGTCGAAGCCAATAACCGGGATCTTGGTGGCAGGGTCGTACGACGTGATGGCGTAGCCGACAACACCACCCGCGGGACCCGACAGGATAGCCTTTAGACCAGTGAACTTCTCGACATCGACCAGGCCACCATCACTCTGCATAAACTCGCAGCGCGCCCCACGGCTCCCAGACTCCCGCTTGACGCTCTGCGTGCCCAGCCCACCCTCGAAGCCCTTCTGGAACCCGTCGATGTACTTGCGGATGGCGGGCGTCAGGTACGCGTCTGCGCAGACAGAGGTGGCCCTCGAGACCAGCTTGATCATGGGCATGAGCTCGGAGCTCAGCGAGACGTGCCGGAACCCGATCTCCCTGGCGATCCTACCCACCACAGCCTCGTGGTCCGGGAACGTGTAGGCGTGCATCAGACACACTGCGATGCTCTTGATCCCGTTTTTGTATATCTCCTGCAATTGTGTCCGTATTGTTTCCTCCTCGGGCCTCCGCATTATCCGCACTGCCTCACCCGACAGCCCCATCACCAGATCGGCCGTCTTCGCCTCTGCGGTGCTGGCCTTGACCTCGGACTTGGTGGCGTGTCGCGCCGGGTCTTCGGCGTAGTCCTCGAGCGTGACCCTCTCGTCAATCTCCACGACCTCAGAGTACAGCACGTCAGGTTTCCGGATGGCGAGGTCAAAGATCTTGGGGCGCGACTGGTTGCCAATAACAAGGCAGTCCTTGAAGCCCTTGGTGACGACCAGGGCGATGGTCTCGCCCTTGCGCTCGAGCAGGGCGTTGGTGGCGACGGTGGTGCCCATGCGGATCGAGTCGATCTTGGAGGTGTCGAGGGCTTCGCCGCGGGGGATCTCGCGGCCGAGGAAGTGCGACATGATCCTCCGGATGCCCTCGAGCGGCGCGTCGGCGTAGTTGGCTGGGTCCTCGGACAGCAGCTTGATCACAATGTCCTCGCCTGCCAGGTTGCCCACGCAGTCGGTGAAGGTGCCGCCGCGGTCGATGGCGATGCGGATGCCCCGCTCATCTTGGCTGGAGCCCATCTTTACGTCTGTTCCCAATGTGATGCCTGGATGGATGACTGCCCAGGTGCTAGGGTAATTATCCAGGAATTTCAGCACGTCGGAGAGAGGTCATGGGTAGAGGGAGGCAATGTGAGCGGGAACGGCGCGGGGAAAGGAATCGTTCATTCAGTCAAGAGCAACTGAGCATCCTCCTCTCCCAAAGGAAAACCTTTAGCATATAGGTCGTCATCCATGGATTGTTTGCTCCGATCCCGGGTGATAAGCTGACAGAGCCGCAGGCGTGATAGCTGCCGCCCGTTGAACCCCGCCCCGCCGGAATGGACGCCCGGCAGCTTGGTGGGTTGGAGTTGACGAGGGGCAGTAAATTCTTGGCGAGGGGTTGGTGGGGAAAACGACAGGCGTGATACGCAGCGGCAGCTAAAAAGGCTAGAGTTATCCATCATTACGTTAGGGATTCCGTGCAGTATTTGAGCTGTCATATTATGTTGATTTTTTAAAGTAGTATGTTTACGAAAACTTATCCATTATCTCCTTCTACTTAGGGGGCCTAACTCCTAAGCTGTCTTCCCTACATTGATCGCCTCCACAGCACTTGAGTTGGGCACTGTATATCTATTAACTTACGGAGACGGGGTCTTATAAAGACCTAATGGACTTCTAGTAGCTTAATATACTCTACTACTAATTATATATATAAATAGTAC